>RJWM01013395.1:0-53525 GCA_004363535.1 Dasyprocta punctata
AAAAAAAAAAAAAAAAAAAAAAAAAAAAAAAAAAAAAAAAAAAAAAAAAAAAAAAAAAAAAAAAAAAAAGCAGCAGACAAATAAAATCAACATGTTTTGGTAAAAGCTCATAAACTATATAATCCTTTGGCAAATGTAAAAATGTGAGAAAAGAAAATATGAATTACAGTGTATTAAAAGTATGAAGAGGCTGTAACCAGACATCTGGAAGAAAGTATACTTATAAGAGCATATTTTATGAAATACTATAAAATTCTGTAAGAAATAAACAACTTTCTAATGAAACATAAAAGATGCAGACTAAATTCTTCAAAAGTAAATAGTGATTTCTCCTTATATATAGAATCTTTCTCCCTTCCTTTTTTTTTTTTTTTTTTTGGTACTGGGGATCAAACTCATGACCTTGTGCTTGCTAGGCAGGTGTATATTTTGCTGAGCTTAACACCCAGCCCTCATTCTACTCTTAAACAATCATTTATTCCAAAATTTTTGCTTCCTGATTTACTTGCTGTTGGTAGAGAAATATTTTGGAAGTTTTTAAATTATAAAAAAGGTCATAAGATCAAATATCATTATCTCTGTTTTATGCATAATTTAAAAAATAAATTCCATACTATTTTAAAACTAAAATAATGCCTCAGTATTTGTGGGGAATAGGATACAGGTTCCCCTGAAAATATCAAAATCCTTGGAGGCTCATGTCTCTAAAAAAAGATGGCACAGTGTTTGCAAACTACCTATACCTATCCTTTCATATGCTTTATATCAATTTTTGATTATATATTTTTAATACTTAGTACAATGTAAATTCTATGTAAATAGTTTTTATACACTATTGTTAAGGGAATAATGTTAAAAAACACTGTATGAATGTTCAAGCCAGACACAATTTTGGGAGGAATATTTTCTATCCATGGTTGGTTGAATCTACACGTGGGGTATATGGACACTGAATGACTGAATGCACAGCGTTGTTAGATCAACATGCTGAGTTTTCATTTATTATTCTATATTAACAGAAACCTCTACAGACAGTTTTGAAGCAAAATATTAAAATATGCATGAACTTTTGCACTTCTTTATGAAACAGTAGATTATAAACATTTTTATCTCATAATCAAATAATTGCCATTAACTTAGTTTCTGTTAAATGAAATATGAATAACTGTTTCTCAACCAATTCTGAAAATAATACTTGATTTTGCTTTCTTTTGTATCTAGTTAGTTACTGTGTTTTTGCTACTGAATTTTTGAAATTTTATGTATTGATTCATTTTTCTGTATCAATGATTAATTGTAAAAGACTCTAAAATTCTATACAAAATATTTCAATTCGCTGTATATTTACTGTATAGTTCTTGTTCTAAACTCATATCTAACAACGTAAAAAATAATGAAATCTCAACGGGCCTTCAAAATAACATTTGTAAACATTTAACTGTCTTTGAAATTCTTCAGGAGTTTTTATTTCCAAAGTCCTGAGTTTCAAAAATTCTGTCAACACTATTATATTCACTTTCTCACAATTTTGACTTTAGTAATTGGTGCTTAAAAAAAAAAACTGATTCAAGTTATTGTAATACCCTTGCCCCTGACATTCTACTTAGCCATTCATAATCAGATCTTTCCCAGTATATCTATTTGTTTATCTTGGGTTTTCACCTATCGTTAACAATAGTTCCCCATTCTCACTCTCCCTCCAACTCCCTCTCTCTTTCCTCTTCTGATCCACATTTTCTCACTTTTTTTTCCCCCTTCAATAGCTCATATGTGTTTATCTCTCTTCTTGAAAGGCAGATTTTGGCAATATTTATGGTTGACGGGTTGTTTGTCATTTCTACTTAAAGAACTGTAGCCAGATTTCCTATGCTGAATTTGTAATTGAAATGGCAAGCTGCCTCACTATCAAGTACAAAGCCTATGGCAGCATTTCAGGCTTCCTACTTGGTCCATATTCTTCTCTTAGTTCTACTGTGTCACTAAATTGTTGATTGTTTGGTGTGGATATGTGACTTTCTCTAGTTGACCTTTACATTTCTTCAAAGATTTCTGAAAAAATTGCTGCTTCTGTTACTGAAACATTGGCTAATCCTTAACATGTGTGTTCCTAATTCCTCTAGGCTTACATCATCTCAATGTCTCATTTACTATTTTTTGGTGGTAAAAACTCTGAAGGTATGTGTCTGACAACTGCGTTGCAGGTCAGGTTCTATTGTTCACTTGTTTCAAGCCCTTTTTTTTTTTTTTTTTTGCGGTACTGGGGAGTGAACTCACAACCTCGTGCCTGCCAGGGCAGGCGCTTAAGCCACTGAGCCAAACTCCCAGCCCTGGTTTTTTGAGGCAGGGTTGCACTGTGTAGCCCAGGCCAGCCTCAAACTCACAACGCTCCACCTACCTCAGCCTCCCGAGTGCTGGGATTCAAGGCGTGCGCCACCACGCCCGGCTATTGTTTCAAGCTTTATTTACTCAGCGTTCCACCTCTGTCATCAGGAGATGGGAATAATTATATCTTTGCAATGAACTTTTTGTGTAATTTACCTGGATATACACATCATTTAGTATGACACTTGGTTCAAAAAAAAAATCACAAATCATTTTTACTTTCTTTTTTTCTTTAATATGCTCTATGTTCTCAATTTTGGTCTTTTAACAATGCATTTATTACCTATTAATGCTTTATGTAACTGCACTGCACCACTGAGACTATGTTGTCTAATAGATATCAAATATAAAAGGAATGGTTTATGGCATCAAACATTCCTTGACCTTTCCACCTGTAATGACCAGTAAACTCTGACAGATGCTAATGAAATTCACCTGCCCTGAAAAATTTAATAGAGTTGAGCTTATTTCATGTTGATGTGATCAGTCATGCCAAAGAGAATGCTGCAGTGGTAAATACTCCTAACTGGCAGGTAGAGGAAGTCTGCATGAGAAGAATTACACTAATACAATACATGTATCTTGAATAGCCATACTTGGAGGATATTTTTAAGAGGGAGAATTTTCTCTTTTTTGTTGATTATTAATAAAGTGCTGAAATAAGAGACGCAAAAATATTTAAGTGAAATAATAGATGTAAATAAAAGAAGTAAAGAAGTATGTTCAAATACAGTTTGAAAATCTGATACATTTTGATTTCTATATGGATAAAACAACCATGCAACTTTTCTCATGAAATGCTCCTACATTATAGTCATCCTCATAGCAAGTGTCTTAGTTACTTTTCGCTTGTTGCCGAGACAAAATACCTGACACCCAAAGTTAGGGAAGGAAAGGTTTATTCTTACAGTTTCTTGGGCGTTTCAGTCCATTAGTTGGCTGCAAGTCAGCATGGAGGGGCAAGGCTGCCTTTCACGGCAGCCACAAGCAGCAGGGTGCGCTGGCGAGCGAGAGAGAGGCAGAAGAGAAAGCGAACAACAGGAAGACCCACCTTCCCTTACACTGTATGTCGGCTCCACCCCTGTGTGGGCACAGCACTCACATTGCCAGACAACAAACCAACAACAAACCAGTAACTCAGCCCCATCAAAATTATATGAGGGCTTGGGGGTACATAGTATACCCAATACAGCAAGTATATGTGAATACATGTATATGAGTTCCCCTTCTTACCCACGCATCAAGTATGCTCAAGAGCTTCTCAGAGAACAAAACCTACTAGGTCCAAGTAGGGTTGTCGCCTTTTTCTCCAATGAATGCTAAAACTTTCCAGTGATTGCTATGGGCCGCTATTCTTCATACGCCCCATTTTCCAGCACTCTCCTGCTCCTTATTATCTTTAGCTAGAGTCCTCCTTTACAGAAGCTGCACCTTAACCTTTCTATCAAACAGCCCCTTAGTTCCCCGTACTTGGCTTTTGGCGTTGTGAAAGAGACACGTGTCACCGCAAGTCACCTGTGCCTTCAGAATGAAATAACCAGGCCCATGCAACACACACTGGGAAACCCAGTGACTGCATCTGATGAGGAGTTAGGAGGGAGCTTGGGTCCTCAGTGCCTTTGGCAAGTGGACTGTCTACACCCTGAGCAAAAGTTGTTGTGTTTTTCCTTGTCTTGAGTACAATTATTTTCTTCTTACTCTTTTGGAAAATGGTTTCTTCATTCACTAAGTTTTAGAGACCAGTTCACCTAAGAACTGTTTTAAACTTCATTTTTAAGCTAGTTACTTATTTATGAAAAAAGAAAGGAAGTAGAGGAGGAGAAGGAAATGGGGGATGTGAAGAAAAAGAAACAGGAGCAGGAAGAAGGGAGAGAAAGAAATGCTACAATGTATAATCATTCTCAAATTTGTTTTGTTTTGTTTTGTTTTCCTAAAAAGCAGAGCAAAGCAGCATGGAATGACTTGATTTTGCAAACTGTTAATAATATCAACTAGCCTGATTTGTAAAGTAAGATACTCAGGTTTATAATATTCTCTTTTAAACTGATTTGTCTAGCTCTCACTTCAGAAGATGTAATTTCTAAATTTTATAAAATTAAATTTCTTATAGAAAGCACTACATTAAGAAACATTCAGATATTTTAAGTTTATAGTCTATTGAGTTATGAGTATACATTTAAAGACAAATAGAATGTGGGCAAACAGCATAGTGTTACTTGCTGTGACATCAAAAAGTTGAATTTTTATCCCAGTGTACACAATAAATTAAATGCAATAAAACTGTCATAAAGTAATTTTTCCATATGGTATGGGTTTGTTTAAACTGGGAATCATGTATTGGCTGCACGAACTGCTAATGATAATTTACAGTGAATATACATTATTCAATTCTTCTTTCCTAGGGTATCTGAAAAATCTGGGCAGAGATTCAACTTCTTCATAGAACTTTGAATAAGATCCAGAATCTACACAATAGCTGCTATCATTTAAAAATGAGAAAATAGAAAATAATAAGCAAAAAAGTCCTTTGATTCTGTTCTATTAAAAAGATCCTGTAATTTATCAATAAAGGCCAGATTAATTGTTTATCTCACACAATGATTTACTAAAAGAACATGCAAAGGAAATAATTTGAAAATATGCAGAAAAATTATTTTAGAATATTTGCGATCTATTTCACTAAATGAAAGAATTTACATTTTTGAAAATGGATATGTTAAGGGTAATGAATAATTTGTTGAATACGGAAAGAAAAAAAGATAAGTGGATTAGGTGATGCCTAATAGAGGGAGTATTTATCAGTCAGATTTTCAGAAAATCGAGTAAGTTATTTTCATATGAATCAGGAAAACAACCCTAGAGTTCAGAAAAAAATTATGAGATGTTTATTGGAGAGAAAAGAAAACAGAATAACAATTCCCATCAAGAATCCCAGAATCATAAATCAGGGAGGTGAGAAAGGATATAAAAAGAATTAAGAATTAAGGTGTGTTATGTTATGTACATGTGCCAACTCTCCATGATAAATTAAATCATTATGTACTACAAACATGCATTAAAAAATAAATATTTTAATGAGAAAAAAAGAAAAGTCATAGACAGAAATTTCAGATTTCAAAGTTGAAGATAAAATGGGCTCCATTGCTTTGTAAAGATGGGCAGCCATGGAGGAGAAATGTAATGTTTTCCTTACATTTCCTTACATCACAAGGCATATTTGCAAAATTGCATAGACCTTGAAGAAGCACTGTCTTCAGACATCCGACAGTGATACTCTGTGATGCACCAGTGTGAGTAAAATCTTTGTCATTCTGGAGAACACAAAAAGTACCACCTCTTCCATCTCCATTTTGATATTCATCCTTCATTAATTACTTGAAAACTTGAGTTAGAATAAAGAAAATAAGGGCCAGGGATTTAGCTCAGTGGTTCAAGTGCTTGCTTGTTAAGCGCAAAGTCTTGAGTTTGATCCCAGTACAAACACACACACGCACACACACACACACACACACACACACACAGAAAAAAAAAGAAAAGAAATCCCAGAACTCTGACTTCAGAAGAGTGGTAGAGTAGACCACTCCTTTTGGATCTATTATCATCCTAATAACCTGTAGCTTTAACTCCTTCAAACAAAAAGATGGAAATTTATATAACTAAGAAATGTCAGTCATATCCTATCATATTTGCTTGGAATTAACTTTTAAGAGCTTAAGCATAGGATTTTCGAACTCTTTTCTGCTCAGGGCCAACATAAGGAAGTCATATGAGTCTTTTTCTCAATGAACTATTCTGAACATTTCTGTATAGGATGAATTTCTTTGTTGTAAGTTAAAATTCGATATTTGTTTGCAGTGCAGAAAATGGTCACATCATATAGTAGCTTCTTTATATCCTAACACAGCCATAAACAGCTAAATCTGTTTACAAGATTAGCTTTCACGCACACACTTGTATACATATTTTAAAAACAGACCTTGATTACAATTTTAACTCAGATTAAGTGAATAAAGTGTAGGAAAATTTAATAACTACAGGTAGTTTTCCAAAGTACCCAATATGTCTTTCATCTTCCATAAAGACACGATGAATTTTTTTGTTAACTTACATATACTTTTACTCATCAAATTAAAAGCTAAATCATAATAAACTGTAATAAAGAAAGAATAAAGGAGTACAAATAAAAATAAACAAAAGAAAATATAATAAAAAAATCATAAACCTACATAACAAAATTCAAAGCAAATATAACATGTGGAAAACAAGCATAAATAATCAACTCCCATATTAACTCTCTGAAATAAATTCCCTGAACAAAAAGGTAGAAAAAGTTAAATACGAAAGGTTGAAAAATAAATCAAAAAATACAAATAAAGGCAAAATAAAGGGAGGTTTATATTCATTATGTATTGTTGGTGTAGAAAATTATAACCATTTAATGTCTGAAAAAAACATTGATTCTTTTAAAAGTCAGAATGTAAAATGGGTCTGGGCTAAAATCAGGTCTCAACAAGGTGACAGCCCTTGATACTGCAGGGAAGAGTTCATTTCCTGACCTTTCCAGTTTCCGGAGGATTAGAGGATCCCTGTGTTACATAAATCACAGCTTCCCCCCCCCCCGCTCCTCCTCAGACCAAGACATTTTTTCTTTTTGGTGGTACGGGGGCTCAAACCTAGGCTTTAAGGCACTTAGCACTGAGTTACATTCACTGAGTTGTCTTATTTGTTTGTTTGCTTGAGACAGGATCTTTTAAGTGTTTAAATTGCCCAGTCTGGGCTTGAATTTGGGATCTTCCTGCCTCAGCCTCCAGAGTTTTGGGATTATACACACGCAACATCAAGCCAAACTTCTTTCCTCAATTTTTAAAGCCAGCGGTGTTGCATCTCTGAGTCTGTCTCAGTCTGTGACCTTCCAGCCTACTCTGATGTCTCCTAAGACTACATTGTGATCACACGGACAATGCAGGATAATCTCCGCATCTCAGGGTCCTTAATTTCTTCACCACAGCTACAAATGCCCTTTCTGCCATGTAAAGCAATGTAGTCAGACAGACATCAAAGATCAAAACATGGATAAATTTATAGGGAGGTATTACTCCACTTACCATAGGATAATTTAAGATAAACCAAAACTCAAAACTTAAAATTTAAATAGAAGGAAACATTATTTTATGTATTTAAATAGAGAATAAAGAGGGAAAAAATGCACCTACTAAATCTAAAATATTTAAATAAAAGAGACACAAGTAAAGTTAAACTTCAAAACAATTATAGTGAGACATATTTTACATAATAGTTTGTAGTGGGGTGATGGAAAGATATTAAATCACTATGTATAGTAATTCATACCCTTTCATTTTCCAAGAAATTAGGAATTCATATGAAAGAAAAAATAAATCAATATGAAGAACCACATGGAAGTCTGGGAAAACATTGGGCAGTAAAGTCAATATAATTTTCATAGTTAAAAAGTATTTTGCGAACCCTCAAAATTTGGACCAAAAAAAAAAAATAAAAGCATACAGTTCCCAAAAGAATTAATGGCACCAAGTAATATATTAATGTTCAGTTTCATAGTTACTACAGAATTTGATTTTTAAAAAAGTTTTAATAGTTATTAAAAACTGATTCTCAAATTTGAGAATAGTGTATTCATTGGAATGACCTAATAGTTGCATCTCTAGATAGTTATTATAGGCAATCAGTTATACTTTTCAACAAACATTTATGTATTCATTGTTGGAAAAATTTATACAATAAAGCATCAAAATCCTAAATCTTAAGCAATGGATGTTTGAGCATTGGCAAAACATAAATAACAGTATTAGTTCAATGAGATCTTTTGTAATTTGCAACAACTCGAAAAGTATATGTGTAGGATACTGTATAATTCTGTCTGGTTCTATGAGGCTGGAAACAAATCATATTGCATATGTTTTTCTATAATTTACTTTTGGGCTTAATAGTAAGGTATCAATGGAGGAAAAAATACGGCAACACTGTATGTAACAATATGCTCATTATTCTAAATAAGATTTATAGACAAAATCATTTACTTTGCCTAGTAGAATTATAAGTTGTTAAATTTTCGTATTAATATTTCCATTTGTATGTAAGGATTAACAGTTAAATAATTTTATTTCCCATTTTTTTTACTTTGGATTTAAGATTATAAGAATGTTATTAGTTAAAATTAACTATTGATGTTCCTTATCTGAGTAATTTCTTCAAGAAAGACTCAATGCTATTATTTATATTCAGTAGATTCAGTCTGTGAAATTGGTTAAAAAATTAACTTCTCAAATTTCGCACCTATACCCTGATATGAAAGAAGATGTTTCTGTATTTCTTTCATTTTAGTAGCTTTCACAAAAAACAACTGCATATGAGTTGTACATAGTTTTTCCTCCTCTTGTGCAACAAGACTCACTAAAAGATTATTTTTAAAACAAATTTCAATAAAATAACCATTGGCCAAAAGTGTGAGGAGTGGAGCAGCCTTAATTCCAGCACTCTGGGAGGTTGAAGCATGAGGAATTCAAGGCCTGGGCAATTTAGTGATTTAGGGAGACACTGTCTCAAAAGACAAGCAAACAAAAACAAAACAAAACAAAACAAAAATAGTGTGGATGTAGGTCAAGGAGAAGACTTTAGATTGAAATGCTACTACTGAAAAAGTGAGATAAGTGGTATAGAAAAATTCCTCACTTTTTCAGATTATTCCTTTCATGGCCCATATTGAATGCTGATATTAATATTTTGATTCCAGCACAAGTGATTATTTATACTAGTTAAAACAGTTACTAGTTAAAATAGTAACTGTTACAGTTACTTTTCTTATTGCTAAGATAAAATACTCAAGAACTAAAGTTAAAGGTAAAAAAAAAAGTGAAGTTAAAGGAGGAAAGGTTTGTTTTGGCTCACAGTTAGCAGAGATTTCAGTTCATAGTCAGTGGAAAGACTGGGTGACATGGCAGAGAGGCATCACAGAGGAGAAACAGTTCATGGCAAAACAGCGGAGGGAGAAGGCAGCAAGCCCCAGGCAAGGAAGGGTAGCAGCAGAAGAAGCAGCCTGCTTCCCTTTTATTGACCCCAGCCTACCTGCCTTTTGGGTGGTGTCACTCACACGCAGGGCGGGTTCTTCCTTAATGCCAGCGTCACATCCTTAATTCCAGAATCACACACCCTAGGTCCACCCACCTTTGAAAGGCCCCACCTATGTCCACATGAAGTTTTTTGGTGGTGGTGGTGGGGGGTCCTCTAGAAACACCATAACAAACACAAATGCTCATCAGTTTATCTTAAAATATCTTTTATTTTAGGGCTGGTGGTGTAGATCAGTGGTAGAGCCCTTGCCTAGCATACTGTGGGTTCATTCTATAGCACTTCAAAAAATTATTTTATCATGAACCAAATATGTAATTTATATTGTACGTCTTTAAGCAAATCTGATCAGTGTCACAAAGTCTTTCTCCTATCATGTTCTTATTTTTTAAGTAAGTTTTCCTAAGTTGCATTTTAGAATTTTACTCATTTTCTTTTTTATGTATAGGCTGAGGATCCCAATTCCATTCTGTTATGCTTTTTGTTTGTTTGTTTGTTTCATTTATGGCAACTCAAATTCCTCAGTAGTATTTATTGATTATCCTTTCTGATCTGGCATGTACAACTTCTAGGCTACCTTTCCTTCCCCACTCATTTTTATCCTATTCTTGTAATGCTATAAAATAAAAGTATTAACATAATCATATTATTTAGGAAAGTAAGCCATGAACATTTTTCTTTTTTCCAAGACTGTCTTACCTGTTTATGAACATTTAAATGTCTATTTAAATTTTATATTTCATCAGATTCCACTCTAAAAAGTGATGGGATATTTGTTGGAATGACATCAAATCTTTAGATTGACTTAGGAAGAATTTATACATTTACAAAGTGTCTTACAATTCACAAACATTGTTTTATAGCTCCAATTTACTTAGTCTTTTTAATGATTTTAAATAGTTTTATATTTTTATATGGAATAAGTTAGATTTATTTCAGAATACATAATTTTATTTGACCCTGCTATAAATGCTCTCTTTAATTATTTTTACTTTCTCTTAATAGATATTTGAGTAGCACACAATTTATTTTCATCAACTGATATTGTTAAATAAACTCTCATATGTTTTAAAACTTATTTGTATGATATTTTGGATACTTTCCAATAACTACTGCATTATCTGCTTATAGCTATTTACTTACCTAATCTTTATAATATTCAATTATTTATCTTGCCCTTTTAGACTTATGCAGCATTGTCTAAAATCAGTGATAGTGGAAACTTGGTCTTGATTTAATCATAAAGTGAAAATTGAAAGAGTCAGAGTATATATTATGTTTGCAGAGAGCTTAATACATTTTAAAAACAAATTAATATGACTCTCATTTATGCTTAATTTTAAAATTTTAAATACATAATTCTCTCTTGTATCAAATAATTTTTCCCCATCTGTTGAGATAAGCCTTCAAAATTAATATGGTTAATTTCATTAATTTGTTGCTAACATGAACACAACTTTGAATTTCATTGATAACTGTAAGATTTACTTTGTGAATTTTGATTTCAAATGTTTTGAGGTGTTTTCAATTTATATTTATGTACAAGTTACTTATATTTAATATTGTATAATTATTATGCTGATTTTTGCTATTGACATTTTATCAGACTTGTGAAAGTAGTGGAGAAATTCTCCTTATTTTCATATTATCTGGAACTATTTGAGTAATATAGGAGTCTAGTTGAGTGTGTATCTATTTGTGAATTCTCTATTCAGTTATTTTGAGGTCCCCATGCCCCAGGCCCAAATTACTTTTATACTACTGATTTATATAAAGTATAAGATTTCTTAGGAGGGATATTACTTATTGCTTTTAGTTTTAAAATTTTTTGCCTATTTTCTCATATTCAAATTTCCTTACCAATTTCACCACTTTTTGCTTAAATAATATTTTTGATATTTGTATTTTGATGTACTATGCATCAATGTATGTATGCATATGTATAGTTGCATAAATATGTACGTATATATGTATATGTACATATTTGTTACCTAAGAATGAGGTAGGTTTTTCTATTTATTCACATAGATAATTATTCAATAGTTTATATTGACTAAATTGCATATGTTTATGACATATAACATGATCTTTCATTGAATTTTTCTATCTAAAGACTATGTTTGCCACATACGAAAATTCTTAACAATTGTCTTAAACATTGTTCGTTTCATTATCGTACTTTCCTTCTTAGAACTTGTCCATTACTTGTATCCTAAGAGCTAGGTAATTTCTTGTAATCAGTCAATTAAATAATTCTCTATTCAACAGTGCCTAATTGCACAATATGCTTGTCTTAAAAATGTGCTACAGTTCTGAATGGAGCAAGAAATAATAAAATTAAGTCTTTAAACATTTTAAGAGCCAGATATTTATACATAGATTCATAGTCCAAATTTATATTATTAGGAAGGGCCTACATAATAATATCAAGCCATGAATTTAGTCTAAAGTTGCCTATACATCTATCTCTCTATTTCTATCTCTATGTCTATCTCTGTCTATCTCTCTCTCTGCCTCTGTCTCTGTCTCTCTCTAGCTATATCTATATCTATATTATCTATGTGTATCTATTGATCACCTCAAAAAATCTGTTTGGTGGTTTTCTTTAGAACCTCCTTGATGCATCTTGAGGCTTATTTTTTTTCCTTAAGCAAAATAAGCATAGTTATTTTATAAGGTGAATCTAAAAATTCTAATATTTGGTTTTATTCTGGATCCACTGTTTGTTCTGAGGGTTCTTCTTGATTATTGTTTCTGAAGATTCTAATTGAAGTTAATGTCTTTATGGATGGGATTTGTTAATTTTGACTACGATTTATGCATATTTTGGAAAAATTATTTAAGGAAATTCTTTGAAACATAGTTTTCTCTGGAGATTTGCATGTGGAGTGTCAAATTTCTGGGACCCTAGCAATACAGACAATTTTAGATTGAATTCATAGCTTGATGTTGTTTTGTAGCCCAATCCCAATAATAAAAATTTGGAACACGAAGCTTTGTACAAACAGCTGACTCTTTAGATCCCACATATAAATACTTTAAAGACTTTATTTTATTCTTCCTCATTCCATTCAGAGATGTAGCACTTTTTTTTTTTTTTTTTGCTACAAAACTGGAACTCACTACCTCACACTTGCCAGGCAGGTGCTATGCTGTTGAACTATATCCCTGGCTCTGTAGCGCTTTATGAAAACAACTATATTATGAAATCAGAGTATAGCATTGGGTTTATTTATTTATTTTTTAAACATTATTATTAAGACATTAAAATTGTACATCTTTAATATGTAATGCTCAGTGACTTTGTGGAGAAAGATGCACTTGTCAAATAAGCATAATCATTAAATCCATATATTTCAGAGTTTTTCTTACCAGTATAATAATAATAATTATTGTCATTGTTGTTTTTATGTGATAAGAAAAATTAACATAAGATCAACCCCCCCTAGCAAATTTCAAATGTGCAATGCAATATTGAAATCTCTATGCACTATGTTATATAGATGTTCAGAGCACATTAATTGTGCATACTGAAAATTTGCACCCTCTTACTGTTATCTTTCCATTTCTTCCACAACTTAGGATTCAGCAATCACCATTTTACTCTGTTTCTATGAATTTGACTATTTTAGATCCCACATATAAATAATATATGTAACATCTCTTTCTGTCCTCCTCGTGTGTCTTTCTTTCTTTCTTTCTTTTTCTTTCTTTCTTTCTTTCTTTCTTTCTTTCTTTCTTTCTTTCTCTCTCTCTCTCTCTCTCTCTCTCTCTCTCTCTGAAGTACATTTCCAGCACTCTTTATTTTCTATTTTGAGACATGATTTGAGTATCTCAGATTGGATTTACCTCTCCCTTCTGCTCAACCCCCCAGGCTGCTGGGATTACTGGAGTGTGTCATGACACTTCATTGTATATTCTCTCTCATTTCAGTTAACATAATGAGATTTTGTATATGTGTATAACAATGTACTAATTTGGGTTTTGAGCTTTTAAAGGGAGTAAATGGACTCTCATTTTGAGGCAATCTGGGAAATTGCCTTATTGTACCTTGTTACTAATCTATAACATTTGAATATCAATTTCCATTTTAACAAATGTAGGTAGGGCAAAACCCCTAAAGTGCTATATTTAAGTCTTTGAGTTTCCAATTTCATGACAATTCTGACCTATGTTTCTATACTACTTGCTAGCTCCTTGAGGATCTTATGAAGTATTTATTCATTACACCTATTTAATCCAGAACATTTAAAAATGATTTTGAGTAGGAACCTCTTTCTGGATACTTGACTCCTGATATTACTCATAATATGTTTATGTATCTAATTATATCTTTTTAAAAAATCCAGGATTTCTTAGACCAACTAAATTCTGTTAATAATATTAACTTTGACAATGATATATGATAGGCCAATACATATTTTCTCATGTGCTTCACATAAATAGTGCTGAACATTCTACAGTAAGGAGTCATTTATTTTAACTAAGTCGTCAGGACATGAAATGACATTTTAGTTGTGTCTTGGAGAATGGAGAAGATGAAACAAGTAGAAAAGAGGAGCATGAATTTTTCCATTCTATTGAATGAATTCTGTTCATATCTAGGCTGGACACCCACTGCAGCAGAAATTCAGAGTGTTGACATGGATTTTGATGTTCCTATTTAAGGTTATGGAATGCAACCATTCATTTGTTCAAAAAGATATAGATTGTCTCAGTGCTTCTTAGGTGCATCCACAGAAATGATGCCTGGAAGTCCTAGAAAACAAGAAGGTAATGGTTTTAATTTTTCAGTTATAAATATAATTTTTATTTGCTTATACTATATTCACCTTTCTTTTCTGCATTTGCCCTCCAATTACTACCTTGGAATTAAATTAATGGTGAAAACAACACTTTCCAGTCTATGACCTTCAAGACATTACCCAGTTTGAAAAGTTTTCATAGAACTTGACTTTGCAAAATCTTCTTCCTGGGGTAAGTACGGTCACAAGATAGTCGTGGAGTCTTAAGCAAAATTGTATTTATGGAAAGATGGCACAACACAAGGTGCTAAGCTTGATGAAAATCACAGAAACTAATGAGACTCTCCTCACTCTAATTTCACATCAGTGTCATTTCAAAAATACTCCATAGCTGCTCAAACACAAATGTAAATTTGAAGTCTTGTTTTTAGAGTTTGTATGTCCAGTGCATCAAATTTGCTAATAGTATATTAAATCATTCAGGTTTTTTTTTAAGTTTGATCCAGTAGTGGGAAGCGTATTCTAATTTTCTTAAAATGATGCTGATGTTTTCAATTTATAAATTGTGAACAGTATTATAATATGTGGCATGTCTAACTATTACACATTTTTGTTGAATAATTTCACTTCGTACCATATTACTAACTTTAGTGCTAGAAAATTGTAGAAGATCACTTGGATAGCTCTCCTTGAATGCAGAACAATTACATCCACATTAGTTAAACCAGGCCCTATCTCCACACACTGATAAGTACAGATCTGGCTAAGGTATTGCAAGGGCACTGGTGTGTAATCTTTGATGCCAACTGACAGTTTCCTGTTTCCTCACCTTGTGTTTCTCTGTAAATGGTTGAGCCCAGCAGGTTAGCAGAGCCACATAGCTCCAAAAATGTCAACTGGGTTCAAGCCTCAAGATGAGAGGCCATGGCTCCCCAGGGCACAAAAGTTTACGTATCAGAAACTGAAACACCAGTCTCCTACACATTCAAATTCTACCCCAATAGAGTTATGCAGATTGGTCTTTCTGCATACCTTTCTCTCTACATATTGCAGAGGTGCTTTCTGGCTTTCTAGCTAAACTTAGTCCATAGTCTCACATAATTCCTGCCATTCTCACCATCTCTCATTATTGAGTCACTGCTTTCTTCATAAGTTAATAAATTCTTGGTGAGGCTCTGGGTCATGACCTCTGTTCTGTGATTCCTCACCTGGACTGGACTCAGGACCCCTTGGCTGTCTGTAACTATAAATATATATTAGTATCTCATTCTTGCTGTGGGTTACACTGGAAGTGGTAGATTAGCATTAACTCACTGGGATTCCAATAACATTTCCATGGGATTACAAATATAAACTTTCCAGACTGTGAGGAGGTTGCAAAAAGGTATTACATTATTTGGATTACAATAAGAATATCTTTTAACAAAATTATTTTCTCAAATGAAAATGGCTTTGTCATTGTTCCTCTTTGGTGTGCTTTCTATTGTCATCAGTTTCAACCATCCCCAGCAATGTTTTATACAGATACGTTACAGAAGTCATGTGACACAAATTTGTGTCTTAACCAATCTTAAAATTTACCTTAAAAGACAAATTTTATCCATTTTTAATTATAGTTCCATTGATGGAGTCAAATTAATTTCAGACAAATGATTTTGCATTAAATTTTTTTCTGTTTTATTATCTATTCATTCACATCTCTTTCACTTTTATATTTCTTATCAGATATAAATAAGCTTTGCTATTATTTCTTTGAGTGGGTGGGTAGACTTCATTCTAACCTTATTTTCTTTAATGGTATAGGCTTTCAAAGGTACTGGAACAAGACAGAGGCATTTCCTTCTTTCTTAAAACCAAAATTCCTAGATAAGTAACTTCCAAACATTTTAGATACTGTAGCATTTTATCTATAAAATAAATATCTCAGAAATGCAATCAAAACTATGCAATACTCATTCTTAATGTAAATTTTTCAAGAATATATTAAATCTATGAAATTAAAAAATTAAAAATTAGTTATTTTTAAGGAATGTCAATATATAATTTAATATTTCTATATATTTCCAGTACATTATTTTATATAGTAGTTTTCAAGGGTATAATAAATATACACTGCCAGAGGAATTGATATCTGACAGATAAATTATAGAAGTGTTAGCATCATTTTCTTTTTTTTCAGTCCCTTCCTTATCTTTGGCCCCTCGAAATGTTCTTCCATCATTTTTACAACTAGTAAAATCTGTATCTATGTCTGTATTCTCTCTGTGCATCTGTCTGTCTGTCTATCTGCTTCTCTTTCTCCATACATTTATTTTTTCAAGATATTTTTCTCTGTTGAACTTTCCTAGAAACTGAAGCATCTAGTAAACTTTTCATATTTATTTTCCTCACAATTCTATTACTTAGAAAACTGATATTATTAGAAGTATAATAAATTACATCCTAAAATATGAAAAATGGCAAAACCTCTCCTCTAATGTGTTAGTGGGCCTCCTATTTTAATAATTCATATTTAAATGACAATATACTATTGATTTAATTGGAAAGTTTTTAGGCAGTAAAGTTAGAAATGTCAATACAATATTCTTCTAGCAATCATTTTCCTCATTGTTAATACTACAAAGCATATAGAGTTTTAATTGACAAAATAAAATAGTTCCTGAGGCTAATGTTAAATGTGTAATTTTTCTGATGACAGCATTTTAAGGAGCATAGGATTTTGAAAATCTTATAAGATGGCAAAATTTTATCTAATGGAGTAAATAATTAAGGATGGTTAACCTACTACATCAAACTTCTGGGATTCTCAGACAGCAGGAAAAGATGAATTTAGAAAAAAAAGGATAAGACTTCAGAAAGATGGTGTGATGAACTTGCAAACCTATCTTAAAAATACTATTTTATTTTAATCTGGTGAAAATTAACAAAGATGATCACTTAACTTTTTACGGCAAATTCAGAAGCATTTATTCAATAAAATCTGAAACTCAGTAAGAACAGGGGGTAGATACGGTACTAGAGATAGGAACTACATGCAGAAAGCTGTGTCTGTAGAGGAAAGACTTGTGGTTGGTTCAGGCAGCAAATTGTTGTTATCATCCCCTGTAACTTTCTTATTTTTTAAAAAAAATTTCCATCTTTTAGAACTTTTTTAAATTTTAAAATGAAAAAAGAATAAAAATGATGATACAGAATTTCAAAACAAAATAATAGGATATTAAATAAATACATGAAATAAATACATTTATATGAAAAAATGTTCAATATCACTGGTCATCTGAGAAATGCAAATTAAAACAACACTGAGATTCCATCTCACTCCAAAAAGAATGACTATCATCAAGAAATCAACCAGTAACAAATGCTAGTGGGGACGTGGGGAAAAAGGAACCCTTCTTCACTGTAGGTAGGAGTGGAGACTGGTGTAACCACTGTGGAAATCAGGGTGGAGATTTCTCAGGAAACTAGGATCAGAGGTCCCAATTAATCCAGCTATTCCCCTTCTGTGTGTTTTCCCAGAAGAACTGAAAACAGTATACCACAGTGATGTATGTTCATCCATGTTTATAGCAGCACAATTTGTAATAGCTAAATCTTGGAAAGAACCCTAATGCCATGGATAAAAAAGATGTGATATTTTTATACAATGGAGTACTACTCAGCTATAAAGAAAGATAAACTTCAGGCTTTTATAAGTAAATGGATACAGCTTGCGATCACATACATAAGTGAAATAAATCAGACTTACATGTAAATACCACATTGTCTCCCTGCAAATTTCTGAATGGAAAATGTATTCAGAATACTTTATGTGGCCTGAGTAATCTCATCCTCCAAAACCTACATGACACGTTCATACGCGGCCTAAATTGTGTAGATGTTGACAACCAGGTGATGTTGCCTATTTCCCCAATCTAAGCTGCTAAAGAGTACAGCCTGCTTTTCTGGTTTGGCTCTGTGTTACAGGAAAGTTGTTCCAGTGAGCTCAAACGAGTGACATTCCCAGTTCCCCCAGCTTCCTAGACTGAAAGAACTCTAGTGAGTAGATTTGGCAACTGGTGAGTATTGGGAGATTCTGTCCTCTTTGACTCTGCACTGCTCTAGTACAACTAGTCAGAGAGTTCCACCAATTTGAATCCACAAGCTCATCCTTTCCCCCAGCATAATCCTACTGCATAGGAAAAAGCCACACGGCATGACAGTGTAGAACAGTTTGCCATTGTATTCACAGCCCTTAGTTCTGCCCATAAGGCAGAAACTTGGTTAAACATAAGATCAGAGCTAGATCACTGTAGCCTGCCAACGCACCTCACTTTAATTGGTTTAGGCTTTGGAGCAATTCGTGCTGTTGACAGCTTTCAAAAACAACAACAACAACAACAACAACAACAACAAACTAACAGCTATGAATAATAGAGGAATGTAAGTCAGGACCTGAAGAACAGAACAAGAGACAGTTAAAGAAAACCCTGCTAAAATTACAATCATCTCTGGTGGTCAGAAAGACCGTGTGCATGCTCAAAACTATGTCCTTTGCAATCAGAGGTTGCATACTCTGGACAAAATTAACTGACTAGTTCAGTCAACTTGCTAACCAAACAAACAAGCAAGCAACAATCACAGTGAGACTAAAGTAAGGAAATACCATGGTGGTCCTGTATCACACACCGTTAGATTAGCAATTGCTGACTCCATATCGGAATTCCTTGGAAAGGAGACTTCCACAGACTCTGAGCACATGGTCTTCTGTACTGTGCTATCCATTATGCTTTGGGTGATGAAAGAAACCTCCCTCAGCTAAGTCCTTCTTCCCACAGGAAAAAGCCAAACCTGGACTTTTTTGCATATATCTTTCCTACAGAAAAGTGTAAGCCTTAGTTCTTTGTCGAATGCCACAGTATTGGAAGAGATCTCCCCTCTCCCAGACAACTTGACAACCTAGGCACTCTGGACTTTAAGTGGTAAGTAGCAATAGATGTTGATATCCTTCACATAGGTTATTGGCACATGTCAATTGATGGGATTCTGCAGAATGGTGTCTATTATTTCTTTAAACAGAATATCTCTATAAATGATGAGTTTGAAAGTTCAACATGATTGTCCAGTCCAGTCATCTTGGAACTGAATTTTCTGGCTTCATCTGCACATTGTTCATGGACTTTTAGCCTATTGATAGGAGCTTGGCTATCTGGAATGCCAAATGACAATTATAATATTTTGTTCACTTTTGTTCCAGTTGGAATAAGAACTCTGAGACTCTTTTGCCATATATATGCCAAAACATAAATTAAAATCACGTCTTTACACCCGAAGTGACAATACCAGACTTTGACAATACACTCCTATTCTCTCTAGCATTTCACATATCATTGACAGTTATGGTGGGTTTCACTGCAAAAAACTTTTTGAACACTGTAAAACACAATATATAAAATAGCTCATGCATGCAGCAATTACATTTGAACTTTTTTCTATTTCTTGGTTTTTCCCAAACTGCATTGAATGTTACTGGTTTCATGTAAGAAAATTACCTTGTAATTTGTACTCAAAGTTACAATTATCAGATCAAATGTAAAGTATGTATGCTAAGAATTTAAACTCATAAAGAAAGAAATTTGAATTGTGGTTTTTCCATTAAGTAACAGTTTGTATTTGGAATAGTGAGTCCTTTAAGGCACAATTGTCATCTGTAAAGTAAGAATAATAGCACTTGGTTACTCCATTGGTAAAAAGAGTAAATGAGACCATGAATGAAAATTCTTATGATATAAACTAGTACCAAGAATGTAGTCCTTAAAGGATAAGTATTACGACTTTTCTCACAAGCACCATACCTTGAAGTATATATATATTTTTGTGGTGAAATAATAGTTTAAAAATGAAGGAGATAAAAATAGAAGAGGAAGAAAATAACGTTTATAAATTTGTAAATTCTACTGTGGTAGAATTTTCCAAGAGACCTCTCTATGCTGGGGATTGTGTTTTAGATACTTTTTCCTTACAATTGCTCTGAAAGAACTATAGTTATTTCATTTAACACAAAATTAAACAATTTCATGCATCTTAAGAAAGTTAAGGCTTCATCTGACCAAATTCATTACAGATAATAAAGAAAGGACCCATAATAGAAGCCAGATTTGCCTAATTGCAGTACACATGTGATTTGTAGTAAATGTATTTTTCCTAATGAATTGCAGAGGATATCTATGGAGGAAGTTCCTTTGACAGTCACTCAGTTCATGGATGCCTAATGCTTTTTTGATCAAATATGCATGTGTGTGGGTCTACAGATGTAACATATTATGAATCACATTCTTTCTACCCACAAATTACAATTTTTCCAAACACTTGGACTAAAATATAATTTTCCATTCTAGTATATTGTGTAATAAAAACAAGGTAGTAGACAAAATTAAATTCATTTATGAAATTTTGACAGTCAAACTTCACAAAGGCTAATATATTGGCTCTAAAGATAAATGATCTTTTCTGCAAAATTTTGTAAATGTCCTTGAGTAAAAAGTTTGAAACTAACTTGAGCATCAAATAAATTTCAAAACAAACTAGAAATAAGTTTTGAAAATCGATTTAAAAATGATTTTAGGACAATATCTCCAGCATACTCCTTTCATTTATTATCTTTCATTCTTATCTTCTAGGCAAATTTAGCACATATGGTTATTCTTAGGGTGTCTCTAAAGTGCTATTAAGCTCACCCTAAATCTATCAGTGGCTTGAAGGTTCATGAGTATATTTCTGTTCCATGCAAAGTTTTATGAAGAACTCATAGAAATATTGTATGAATCACAACCAATATCTAATGAATTCATATATGTCCATTACTATTTTCTGTATTTAGGTTTTTATTATTTTCTGACATTAAAGTAAGTTAAATAAATTACATTTGGAATTATTAAAATATCAACAAGCACTATCTTGCATAAATAATTTAGCATTCATATTCTGACAAATTTATCAATATTTTTTAGCTTGTGAATGACCAACAAGAAATGACATTACAGGATAATAATTACACCTCACTTTTGATCCCAGTTATGCCAATAACTATCAATGTGATTTTGAGAAATTTAATTGAAAGTTTTTATTTTTCCATGTATAGCCTGAAGATGTGAAAAGAACCTATAATGGAGTGATCTAAAAATTCATAAATGAGATGATCCATGAAATATGTCCAACACTGAAAATAATAAATTCTCAGTAAATGTTAATTATGACTAATATAACAAAAATTATTATTATAAAAAAGATTTCACCCTAAATAATTTCAGAATCTTGAAACTTTCTGGTCTTCCAGTATTTTCTCTAGCTCCTGTTTTCTTGAGAAATTATCTTTTTTCAGAAATTATTTACGTTAATTCCTATTTATTTAGATAATCTTCTTTTTTTGTGTGAGGGAAAGCATCCTAGTCTTCTCCATGGCCATTTGGTTGTTCATTGTGTTCATGTGATTTAGCAAGGAAATTCTTCCCACTCAGAAAAACTAATTCATTTTTGAATAGTTGAATTAAAACATGATTTTCTATTCCAGTACTTTTTTGCTATAAACACAAAGTAGGAAGCAAAAGTGGCTGCATGACTTAGTATTTAGCTGAGTTTCAGCTCTCCAGCTTTTCTAATCTGTACCAGGTACATCTGTGTCGTGCACTAATTTCCTAAGCCTTTGATGTGGTCGAAGGATCAAATTCTACAAATCTGATCTACTCATCGTTTTCATCCCAGTTTAATAGAGCTATAAAAATTAACTTTCATGAAAAAAGATATATGTTAGACATTCTGAAGGACACAGATAAGTTTTAGGA
This sequence comes from Dasyprocta punctata, assembly GCA_004363535.1. Taxonomy (NCBI): domain Eukaryota; kingdom Metazoa; phylum Chordata; class Mammalia; order Rodentia; family Dasyproctidae; genus Dasyprocta; species Dasyprocta punctata. Next base: position 22,052 of record RJWM01013395.1, read on the forward strand.
TGGATGTTCTGCTGAAGGTATTTCAATCTGCAGTTGAAAAAAGTCAAAGTTCTGTACCAGAGTTCATGTGTAATTCACACTGTAGAGACACTGTCAAAGAATCTAAGAGGAGATTGAAACTGTTTCTAAGCTGAAAAGTTTTTGAGACAGAAATAGTTTTGTCAATGTTGTTGAAAAAACTGCTGTCTTATTTCAGGTATTCAACATTTATTTTTTTCAGTTGTGAAATTGATCTTGTAATTAATCTCATTAGAGTTCCTGCCTGACTCAAGTCTCGGTCTACCTTTCTGATAGGTTAATTTTCTAAAATACAAATCAAATTATATCACTCACCTACTTAAAAGTCTGTATTGATTTTCCACTTCATAACATACAATAGAAATTACTTTTTTGGTATTTGTTCCTAATGATCTTTCTGACATCCTCTGATGCACCATGAAGAACTGTATGGCAGTGATTCCAGGAACTAGTTCTAAGTTTCTTGGACAATGAGCCCATTCTGTGAACTGACCCCATTTTCCCAGTAAAGGTGCTTCACCCAAGTTCTATAAAGATTGTGGGTATACAATTCGCATGAGGTATCTGGCTTTCAGAAGTTATTCTTATAAATGATCAGCCAGAATCTCATGGCAGGTTCACCAAGAAGCCTTGTTTTTACTGATGGGACAATGCTTCTTTCTCACGTGCACCTTTTTACTATTCTGATTTTATGTAGGGCAGTGTCTTTTTCCTAGAAAACAAAGAAGACAAGAGATTTAGGTACTGCCTTTGCTTGCTGACCCATGGCTCACAAAATTCCTTACAATGTCTGTTTTCAATGTCTACTGGGCGTTGTTGCATTTGAAGGAAAACCTGTGGGAGAAATGAAGGTGACCACTTTTGATGATTTTCATCTCCTAGCATTTTCACTTGAATTTGTTGATTTTTCATTGTTAGCATTTGAAACATCTTTAAATATTATGTCTCAATATCAAATATGATTCTATAATTTTGAGATCACATTTATGTCAAAATAATCATAAAATTTTAAAGTGTAGAAGCTGCTTTTTTCTTTAAAATTTAGAGCTCCTAGTTAAAAATTTCCTAGTTTTTACACATATTCCTATTATTATTAAGAATTAATAATAATTGTTAATTGTTAACTAGATTCTTCTTTTGGATTCTAGTGATGCACAAAACTGCATTTCGGTTGTTTTTTTCATATATACCAAATATATTGGAAGAGAAAAATCTGTATTAAGCTGCAGTGTCAGCATTGCTTGGATAAAGCTAAACTCACATACCTTGAATCTCAGCAGCCTATAAAATAACAATTTCTTGTTCATTTTAGGAACTGGAGCTACAAATAGGTTAAGACTCACTTTCTCATGTCTTCTTATTGCTGAAGCCAGACTGAAGAGGCAGTCAGTTTTCAAGGCAGTATTCATAGAAAGGAAAAAACAGCAAAGGAACAAGCAGAAATGCACAATATTCTCTATATTCTGCTCAAAAGTATTTTGTGTCACATCCACTCCAATTCTGTGGACCAAAGTAGTGGAAGCTAGGATTTGTTATTCCTAAGGGCACCAGATGCCATGTGGCAGTCACTAGCATTTCATACCCTCATACTTGAAGAAAGCATATACATTGGAACAATAATAAAGTTGGCTACTCTGTATTTTTTTTGGGGGGGGCACCAGGGGTCAAACTCACAACCTCACAATCTTGTGCCTGCCAGACAGGCACTTAAACCACTGAACCAAACTCCTGGACCTAGTGTTTTGAGGCAGGGTCCCACTACGTAGCTCAGGCCGGCCTTGCACTCACATTGTAGCCCAAGCCGGCCTCGAACTCACAACGCTCCTCCTACCTCAGTCTCCTACTCACTTTGTATTATTTCCACATTTACTATTACAACATTTGGCAATAATACTAAAAAAAAAAGAATGTTGTTTCTTTTTTTAAAATGCACATAAGTGACATTCTTGTGTATGGTTGGCAAAACTTTATTCTCTTAAGGTCTTCTATTGGAATTAAATTGACATAAAACAGAATAACGAGGAAAGTATACAGATATTTTACATTTGTCTGAGAGACTCCATATGAAAATGAAGATTGAAAGATGTGGCAAAGACTAATTGCTTATATATTGTGTTGAACAAAGAAAAAATTACAAGGATATAACAAAAATAGGTGGGGAGACCAAAAGAAGATAAGATTTATTTGATAGGTTTGATTGTATAAAATTCTCTAGCTTTGAGTCTCTATTTTTGATGATATGAATGTTTCTTTCTTCCTGACATAGGATAGCATCTTTCACATGGAAACTTTATCTCTTAGTTATAGAAAAACAGATCAAAACACTCCCACTGAATCCATTGACAAAGTTGAGAAATCCAATTCCTTGAAACCAAAGTAATTAAAAGTTGTTTTATTTTGGAACTAATTCTGTAGCCATAAGATCCACAAACATATCTGCTTCCTAGATATCTCTTTATTTGTGTAAAGACAATCATATATACATATATATATATACACACATTATGCAGTACTGAGAGACTATCTTACTATTGTGTAGTCATCAGAATGCATTAGCCTCTGTTAAATGGTGTTATTTCACAGTTGTACTGAACTAGGTAGATTACAATATGCTTAACTCACAGTCTAGATATTTGTCTTTTTGAAATGAACACATTATATCATTTATTTTATGATCTTCATATATATATATCAATGAAAAGAATTTATCTAACCCATGTCATATTTCATTTGTGTCACTGTTTTGATATGTACACAAAAATATTTGAGACCTTTTCATTACTTTATTTCCCCCTGTGAGGCAGGTACTAGTACCATCAGAAAATGGGTTCAAAGGGATGAAATAAATTGCCCAGAGATTTACAGTAGTCAGAGGCTAGTTTTTTGAGTCTAGGCAGAGCCCTTGCCTCTTGAGGGTGATCTTCCTATGTTAATTAGAATCCTCAGAAACTAATTCACAGTTCTCACAGTTCTCTTGTGAAGTGGACTAGTAGTATGTTAACTGAGACACAGCATGCAACACCCACAGTTTGAAGAAGTGTTGCACCACCCAAAATTAAAGAGAGGCTTAATTTGGTCAAGGTTTAAGTACATGATTGACTGGCTTCAAAGCAGAGATATCTTAGTGGAAGTGTATTGCAAAGCAAAGTTGCTTAGTTCACGGTGGCCAGTAGCAGAGCTGGCGAAGAATCCCAGAGTATAAGGAGGAGGGACCACACACAAACTTCAGTATCATATCTCCATGACCTACTCAGAAACACCCAGAAATGTGCTCCACTAATACTCAGGACTGATCCCAAAGGCAATCAAATTGAACTTCCATCCTAACTGCCACAACAGGTTATTTTTCTCAGATAGTGCATGAATAGGTACCATTGTCAGTAGCTCCATTAACATTTCTTTAAATTATGAACAGGTCTTCAGATGATCTTCTCTTTTGGATATTGGTATGTAATATGAGCTCTAACCTATGTGATTCAATCTACTAATGGTGAAATGTGGCTACTACACAGTAGGAGGAGATTTTGTTTTACTAAGCAAACAAATTCAAAATCCTGCACACTTACACAAGTATATCATAGCTTCTTACAATCCTAGAGATGCATGTGAATTACATTTAAGCATGTAATAGCTTGCAGTTATTAACTCTTCTGTATTGAACCATGTTTAACTGTTTCAGGCTTGTGGTCAACACTGAAGAAATAAAATGCTTGTTTAGTATGGTATCATTTTGTAAATATAATTAAAAATAAAACTCTATTAGACTAGAGCAAATAAATTAGTTATATAAACCACGTATAGCAATTCTTTATAAATATTGGCTTGATTTACAGTAACTGGAAAATACAAAAAAGCATACATTTTTACAACCATTCAATTTACATACAATTTTCGAAGACAATTTTATGGTTATATATATATTGCTGCTGAAAGTTTTGTTATATAGTGATTTTTTACTACATCATTCTTTTCATTCCTTAAATCTCCATTAATATATTTTTCTTTAAATTTATTCTAAATTTAACATAAGTAGCAATTTCTCTTAAATCATAAAAATGTCCTAGTCTTTACAATATGGATAGAATTCTATTTCTAGTTGTGAAATTCTTGTTAAAAGTGCATGGAAACTTTTCATTGTGTTATATTATTGCAAAATCATAATATTTTCATTATTACAATGCTGTTCACTATAATGCAATGCACATTGTGAAATATAAACAACTACATTATTGAAAATCTTATAACCAAATACAGAAAGAATGTGATACAGACCTGTGAACCATGAACCGAATAGTAAGACACATGGACCTAAACTCAGCCACACTGTTGGAAAACTCAGTTCCCTCCTTTGGCATTTTAGATCCTTCATGTTAAGGTTTAGATCAAAGTCAAATGTGTTCATTAGCCCATTAGTCATGTGCTTATAAATAGGGCTTTTGAAAGGTGAATGAATCATGGGATAGATATAGCTGGCCTGCTGCCCAGACGCGGAGTCTAGTTGAAAGAGGCAGAGGGCTTTACCTGAAATGTTGTGTTGTCCTCTCTGGCTTCTTTCTTCTCTCTGCACCTTGGCTGTCATGATGTGAGTAACTTTCCTCCATCCAGGCCCTCCAAAGGCCTTCAACAACATAAGTCGTGAGATTTCAGAAACCGTGAGCCAAACTAAACCTTTCTACCTTCAGGTTGGGGGTGTTGGCTACTTTATCACAGCGATGAAGAAAGTAAGACATTTTATGATTAAAAATAAAAAAGTTGAACAATTTATTTCAGTGACAAGCTCCAAAATAGTAAAACTATCATTTTTAAAATTTTTGTAATGTATCTCATGAGAAAAATAAAATTCAACTTGAGAATCTTTTCTAAGGTAATGAAAGATAAAATTTACAAAACTTGTAATTACATTAGCAAAATACAAATTGGTATATATCCTTGGACAAGGGGAAAAATACAAACCTCTGCTTTTAACTCTACCACCCAAATCACTAATTAGCCCTGGTAATTAATTAATTAATGGTCAGTTTGAGTGGGAATGCCCAGCTGAACTGAGTCAGCATGGTTTGGGGCATGGAAGAAACACCTGAGGATTGTTGTCAAATGGTATAAAAGGAGAGCAGTGGGCAGGGGGAACCACATGCTGCCTGTTTTAGTGAGGCAGTTGCTTTTTTGGTGTTTTTTTCTTCAAAGAAGCTTTGGCTGCTGTCTTCCTTCAAGAGAGCTTCAATCCTTGTGTTCATTTTGAATGTGGTCTTCTGGCTTCCAGTGCAGATCTCTCAGGCTACTGGCACAGACCCTTTACATTGCTGGCACAACAGTTCCAAGCTTCCACCACTGGCCTTTGGGCCTTTCAGGTGCAGATCCTTGGTACAGACTTGCATGGGACATTGCTGTGGGCTCCAAGTATTCGACTGGATCCTCAAGTCTCCAGTGCACAGACAGAGGTCTTCCACTTTTCTGTATCTGACTCTAGTAAGTATTGACTAATACAGTCCCCAATATTCTTATTTGTATAATATTTTGTTCACTTCAACTTATTCCTTCATGGTTAATAATGGTATTTTTTTTACTATATACATATCGTATGTAAAATATATAACTACATGAGAAAAGTAACAACACTGAACTTCTATTCTTTCTACACAACTCATCTAGATATATCAATTCATGAAGTTATGAAAAGAAAAGCCTACTAAAATTACCCTTCTTCCTCATGTCAAAAATCGAGGCAAACAAAGTAGAAAAGCAAAATTCCAGTGAGAAAATATTTTAGAAAATTATTGTTTTATAATAAAATATTTCCATGAAAGAATCCGGTACCATTATTTAACAAATTTCATCTCCTTGAATATTTTAAAATTACTTTTCTTATTAAAATGAGCTGCTATTCATTAATCCAGTTTAATTTTTTCTGTTTATTGCTCTTTGTGTTTTTTCCTTCTCCAATACAGTATTCAAATCTGTGGAAAGGTGATTAACAAAAGCTGTATGAATGCTGGCTCAGTATAAAATTATCACCAACTTAGATGTCATCAAATTGGGAAATTAGTAATTTCTAAAAAGCGGCTTTGTGGATTTGCATTCAAATGTGATTAGTTTAATTTAGTTAATTCTAAGCCTCTTCAAACATTTTCATTATAATAAAATGCAAAGATTTTAGTTTTAGAACATAGTTTAAATTATGTCCCCGATGATGTTTTGAAAATATGAAAGAAAAATTTACTTCCACGGCAAAACTCTGAGTTTATGCTTACATTACAAATACATATACATATTTAGCTTACTAAAATATGTGCATGTTTGGTTTTAAACTGATATAAATCATGTCACACATGAAAATATAAATAGCACATGTTTAAGCTTTTAAAATAATAATTTAAAAATTTCTCAAAACACCTATTTTAAAAATATGAAGAATTTTATCTATCTCTATATCTATCTATCTATAAATATTCTGCCCATGTATCTAACTAGCTATCTTTATTTAAAGCCCTCTGTTTGCCTCTAATTCTATCTGCATTCCTAGCTCCTGCAGTTTTTGAATTTTTTGGTTACTATTTTCATGCTTTTCTTTAAAATTTAACAATGCAAACTTTCCAGATAGAACCAATATTTGATATATTGTGGTATGTTTTATTTACTCCATATTGTGTTTTGGGGGGTCACTGACTGATGAGGTACTTATCTAAATTCCTTGCTATGTGACATTTTATTCTGAACTCTTATCACATCTTATTTATCTATTCTGTTGTCAATGAGGGATTGGGTTACTTTAAGAGTTAGTCCTTCCAAATAGTGTTGTCTTGTGTTTTTCTCTAGGGTAAATGGCTAGAAATCTGGGCCTAAAGTGGTCACATCTTTAGGTTTATTAAATAGTGCAAAATTACTTTTCATGGTAGTTTTATAAATAAATTCACTACTAGAAGTTTATAAGTGCTTTAATGTTTCATATCTATACCATGGATTACATTTTAATTCTTGGTATATGAGTGTAGAACTTTTAATTCATAATATTCATTTTTTTCCATATAGTAGTCAAGTTTCACATTATTTCTCTTCTGTGAAAAATCTCCCCTTTTAAAAAAATACTGCTATGTTATTGCTATTCTTACTGAATTTAGAAATTCTTTAAATATTCTGACTATTCAGTCTTTCCCATTATATGTGTAGTGGACATCTTTTCTGTTTATAGTTTACAATATAGTTTATAGAGCTGTTTATAGTAGTCTTCTTTTAAACAGAAGTTCTTACGGTTTGCAGACTTCTTGTTTAAGAAGTTCTACTGAATATTACTGCTAACTTTCTGTTTCTGATTCTCCCGGTCTGTGCAACTGTCAGGTGCATGTTAGAGCACTTGATTTCCTATTTAACTCGCCTAATTGTAACCTTGGGGTCAACATTTTGTAGAATCATTCACTAAGGTTCATACTGCCTATGGTCCTAGGTGTTTTCTGCCCTATATTGTCCTTATGTAGTGGGTCCGTGGGGTCACAGCAAATTACTGCACATTCCAGAAGTAGCTCCTGCTTTGCTCTCTAAAGTCTTCCATTTTCATTGACTTGTAAAGATTTGTTAAAATAATGCTCAGAATTTTAATTGTATTGTACTTGTGTTGCGGACCACAAATTCACAGTGATGGGTTTTACATATTTCCTTATGGGATAAAAGGAAGAATTGGGATTATTGGTATCACCCACTTTTACATTTCCCATTGACTCTTCTTAGTAAGATCATCTATGCCTTTGTGAGTCATCTCAGGATTTTACTCAAGGTCAAGATGCTTCTCCTAAATTAATATAATCTGCTACTTGGAAAAGTCTTTGATCCACTCCCAAGATCCTGCTGAGTTTCCTGCATTTTCCACTCTAATCTCGTCCTTGACTGAAAAAATAAATATGGGCTGCCCAGAGACATTTTTTGTCTTAGCCCTCAGTGTCTTGAACTCTGAAGAAGGGTTTTGATCCTCCTGGAGCCCTAAAATCATCCCACTTATCTGATTTATTTAAGCCTTTGCCGTATACTCGTCTGGGAGATTTGGGATCTAAGCCAGGTCCCCGATATACTAGGACAGTGTTTCTGGTCTACAACATTTTTAGCAACGAGACTTATTTACTCTTTTCTTATTCAGAAATCATTAATTCTGAAAGAGTTTTGCCCTAGCAAAAATTTCTGTACAATTATGGTGGTGGTCTAACATGGCGAAATGCCAAAGCAGTAACATTTACCACTTCCTCTTTCTTCAGCCCTAATTGCAACTCCCTTTCCTGTTTGTGTGAGAAGAAAATTCCAATCAGTTCCTCACACGTCATCAATGCCCACCCTATGCGCCACTTCTGATCAGAGGTCCTATAACCCTCTGCCTTTCTGAATCCAGCCTAAGGAGATAGCTCAGCCACCACGGGTTCTGGGCTCCTTTCCATGTCCTCAATAAATGCATTTTTTTTCTTTTTTTTAAACTTTCACTTCTATTGCACCAGAAAACCCTAACAAGTTCCTTGTGCCGTTCATACATTATAGAGACTGTAATACCTATGTAAGCAAATTTTATTTGTCTTCAAATTATTTTCCTAGTATCACATATTGGTGGACTCAAAGACCCTGCCTCACAGCCACAATTAGTTCTTACACAGTAGTGGGTGTGCTGCGTACTTTGTGATTCCATTACCTACTCCCTACCACAGTCACTAAAATTTAGAACCTGCCTCAAGTTCAGCTAGCACTTCAACTAATATTCCCATTAGAATGACCTGTTGTAAAATCTCCACGCAGGGAAAGATTTGTCTTACCAGAAACCATTAGACTCCATCTTGGAAATCATCTGAACAAATACAGAACCAATCAGTTTTCAGGAATGCAAAGGTAAAGAATTTTAAAAAGATGACCATGAATATAGTAGCTCATAAGTAAACAAATCAAAGATAAAACAGTTAAATGGAAAAGATTGTAGGTTGGTTAATTGCTTCAGAAAATTGAAATACACACATAGGGCAGACAGTGGCAAATAACTAATGAGAATAACATTTCTTAACTACCCTGAAGGTTTGATAAGATGTTATGTTTTCTAGGTTTCTTGTAAGGTTAGAGGAAGTGAGCCCTTGAAAATACAGTGGTATTAGAACTGATGTAATAAATGTAGTGAATGCTCTGCTCTCTCTTTTGAAGGACCCAATCTCCAACTTGTAATTGATTAACATTTTAATAAATTACAATAAAAATGAAATACTTTGCCAGGTGTGGCAGCCCATGCTTGTAATCCCAGTACTTATCAGGCAGAGGCAAGAGAATTGCCTGGAGTTCAAGATCAGCCTGGATTACAAAGTAAATTCAAGACCAGCTGAACTGCAGAATGAGTCCTTGTCTCAAAAAGACAAAAATAAATAAATAAAAATGAAATACTGGAAAAATAAGACAAAATGCAACCATATAAAATACAAGTCATATAGAATTTTTATTATATTTAGCAGAAAAAGCAATTTTCAGGTTCTAAGAAAAATCTAAATGGCTACCCCTTAATTTCTTGAACTCAGTTCACTTCTTGATAATATTAGCAAGGCTTGCACTCTCTACAGCCACATTGTAAACAGTACTGGTTTAGGGGAATCTTCCACTCTTTTCCTGTGTTTCTGCCTCCGTACAAGTAATGTCACTGGCTAGCACTGAGCCCCTGCTTTACTAGAAATAAAAAATAAACTAAAGTGATAACTCAAATTTACAGGCAAAATCTTTATTTGAAAAGCAAAGAAATTAAGGACAAGATTTCAGCTTGTGCAGTATTTGGAAGGGTCACATTCTGGTGAAGGGAATCAGAATGACCCTCATGGAAGGGCAGGAGGCCAGTTTTTAAGGATTAAGTAACATGGGTCAGGGTCTTGTTGCTCATTATTTCAGTCCGGTCTTCACAACTTTGGTGGAATCCTTGTTGCTTTAGGGCTGATTCTGTTCCCAGGAAAAGATAGCCTGTTTTTGTGGTGGTTTCAGTTCTGAGAGGCTTTGTTTTTCTTGGACCCAGGGACTCCTGGCTTAGGACAGTGGCTGGAAACTTTCACGTGCTGCTCCAAGGGGAGAAGGGTCTGTAACTGAACATTGTGAAGGCGGCCCCTCCAAATTCTGACAATTACTTCAGTGACTCTTATCTTAGTATCTTCTGTTTTAAGGGAGATGCAATGGGCTAGGTTATTTAGAACTGATAAACTTTGTTCCATTGACTTTCCCTTATTGAGGATTGTACCCACATCTAAAGCTTTAATGTAATAGAGAATAAAAAAGAAAGGCCAAGCTTTGTTCTGCTATTAGTTAAATTATAGGACCAAGTCAACAGCCATGGGTTTTAGTAAAAACCAGTTTTCAGATCCTTCATTGTTTTAGAAGAAAGCACAAATGATACTTTTAATGAATAAGAGATCAAAGACTTCAGAAATTTTTTTTTGGTCTTTTGTCCCTGTAGTGATCTATGCTGTTATCAGTAGGAGTGAGGGGGGTCATTACCATTTCTTCTGGGTAACAATGACACCTTGCACTTGGCTGTCCCCCTTTTTATCAAGCTGTATTACATGATCTAAAAGAAGCAGCTAGGGCAGTTATCAATCAAGACAGAGGGCAATTATTTATTGGCATCTACATTTTTGTGTGCTGAGTTGGTATTTCTTGAATTTAAAGATTATAAGTGTCATACCTCTGTATCATGGACAGCCTTCACAGCATGACTGTTTTCTCTGTATGTTAATTGTGACAAAATTGGTGCAAGTAAATTAGTGCAGAATCAAATATCTGCTGTCTTTGTTTCATGATCAACAAAGAACTTATGCTATAAGAAAAATTTTTACACAGGGAAAGCGAATCTCTTGGTTTGGGCAGCCAATTCAAACAGATATGCTTGGAAACTTCTTTTGCAAATAAGAAAGACAACATATTTTGGGCACAGAACCTTAAAGTTAAATAGCTTCTCTAAATTAAGGCTGAATGTTTATTTCTAGTGAAGGAGCGATTCACAGATTCTTCTGTGATTACAGAAATAATTTTAATTGTATATGTTCCCATTTCCATGTGAGAGGGAAAGTTTTATTTTGTTCAGGTAAAAGTCACTTAAAAAAAAAAAGGCTTTCTAAAAATTTATTTTTTTTAGTTGACCACTGGAGATTCTGTTTTAATATGCAGTGCTGAAGTCTATTTAACTTCTTTAGGGCAAGTTAAATCTTGCTGTTTCAGGAAAATAGATTATGGAAAAAAATATATGTTTTCAGTGGACCAGTAAGTTAAACAAAGCACTAAGAATTTAAATAAGCCTATATAACAATTGGACAAAGCAAACTGTAGCGGTTATTGTTTTTTACTAGAGCATAGAGGGAATAACATCAAAGAGATTCAACAGCAAAAGCACAGGTAAATACAGTCTTTGATTTTTCACCAGATTGTAAAATATATCAAGCAAAACTCATGTTCTGGAAAGAGATTCCTCCTAGTTCAATTTAATTTTGTAACTATTAGTAAAGAAGATTGGCAAGAAAAATCTTACATCTTAGGAAGACTAAAATCAAGGTATAATTTTCTTTTTATTCTTATTTCTTCTGTTTTTTCTAAATGCTCCATAGTCCAGCTTTCTCAGTTTTCTTCTGTGGCCCATGACTAGAAATAACAAAAATCCTTTCCTTGCAAAATGTTATTACTACAGTGGCTGTGTTTGTTTTTGTATGTCATAATGATGGGAAGTGGTGTTGTGATATGTTTGTGTGTACTAGTGTCAAGTAGATAGTATAGAAGTGCTGGTTTCAGTTATGGAGTAACCCCATATGTTAAATCTTAATAACTCTTGGTACTGCAGAAGCTAACCATGTGTGGAGTCATGTCCTATGTAGAGGTAATTAAGATAAAATGAGGTCATATTAGTTGGCTCTAATCCAACATTCTTAGAGAAAAGGAAGATTAAAACACAAACGGAAGACCAGGGGAAAACACTAGGAGACAGTAATGACTTGTAAGACAAGGGAATAGTCCTCAGAAGAAACGCAACCTGGGGATACCTTTATTTCAGATTTCTAACCTCCAAACATGTCAGAAAATAAATTTCTGTTGTTTAAGTTATCCAGTCTATGGTATGTTGTTGTATTGGGTGATATGCTATGTACCACCAAGTCCTCATACTTTTGATGGTGCTGCTTGTGTTCAGTTTGTTGTTCAGCACTGGGATTAGCAATGTGAACGCTGCCCATGCCCAGGAGTGGAGCTGAGATACAGTGTAAGGGAAGGCGGGTCTTCCTCTTCCGCTTGCTGTTCCGCTTCCGTTTCCTCCCACTCTCTCTCTTGCCAGTACGCCTTGTTGCTTGTGGTCACCATGAACGGCAGCCCCGCCACCCCATGCTGTCTTGGAGCCAACTAATGGACTGAAACTCCCAAGAAACTGTAAGAATAAACCTTTCCTTCCCTAATTTTGGGCATCAGGTATTTTGTCTCAGCAATGAGCGAAAAGTAACTAAGACAGTTGTTATGGCAGCCCTAGCAAATAGAGAGATGTATTAGGGTAGATTTAACATTCAGCTGGCTAGCAGAATTATAATTCAGGTAAGGAGGCCCCTACCAGATGCCAGCACCATGCTGTCTCTATTTTCCCACCATCACCATTGGCAGATAAATAAATCTCATATATAAGGTGCCCAGCTTCACATATATTGTCATGTTAACAACAAAGAAATTAAGATAACTGCTAAGTAAAGAACCATAGGAATATACAGAAAGCAAAATATTGCTTCTGTTACCTTAGACTGAGAAAGACAAAGTTTTAGTGAAAAATAACCTGTTGTGGATTAATTGATTTTATTATTAAATTCTATAAAAAGATATGACTTTACTTGATGATTTTAATGTCTCTTTGGAAGTTTAACAATGAAAGATGTTTTCATTTACATTTTGGGCTTTTTTTGTTTTGTTTAATCTTATGGAAGATCTACTATAAAATTTTCTTGAATTATGGTGGGCAATACAGAAATTATATGATTGTTCATACTTGTGTGCCTTGTGAGCTAAATATAGAAAAGGGACGCATACATGGGGAATGATGTTACACCTGAAAGGTCAGCATTTGCATGTGCTGTCTACTTTTCCCATCTCTGGCTTTTGTGATTTAAACAGCTGGGAGTGCCTGCTGTGTATTCATACATAGTGCTGTGTAACAAATTACCCCCAAACCCTAACACTTTCAAAGCATGCATGCTTAGCATTTACTTGCTTCTATAGGTCAGAAACTAAATTTGGCTTAGCTTAGAATCTCTATAGTCTTCAGCCTATGTGTTAGTTATAGCTTCATTCACTCAAGATATGCTTGAGGCAGGATCTGTTTCTAAACCCACTCAGCGGTTGGCAAACTTTCCTTATGGGCTATTAAACTGAGAGCCTCACTACATCACTAGCATTTGGCTGAAGGCCACTCTTGGCTCCTTGATATGTGGCTGTCTCTGGAGTGCAACTCATCATGTGGAAGCCGGCTAGCTGGTTTTACCAATGAGTGTGTGACTGTTTGTGTCTGTGTGTGTGTATGTGCGTGTGCGTCTGTGTGTGATGACAGAGACAGAGACAGAAACAGAGAGATTGGAGATATTCTTTTAAAACTTAATTTTAAAAATGCCATATCATTACTTTTGCTGAATCCCATTTGTATCACCTTTGCTGAAAGCTACTCACTGGGTCTAGCTCATCCTCAGAGAAGCGATCATAAAAGAATCATGCTAACAGACTGCCTATGTATTGCCTTTGTTATCTCTTATCACTCTAGCTGAGTAGTAAGTGGATAAATTTTGTCCTACAGATTTTTCTTCAGATTGAAGCATCATAAGTTTACATAGATTTTCTCAGATTGTTAGGTCTAAATCATATCTTCTAGTGGCTCCTGAATAGTGTGTCCAACTGTTAATAATATGGTTTCCATTTGGCTATATATATAATGCTTCTGCATTAAGTTTTTAAGAATGTGGTTCCCAGAATGTGCATCAAAGTGGTTGGGTAGCAAGAGAACTAGAAAATTTCATATGTTCAGCCTTCTGTAGGCATCAATGACTTGGGTGAAATCAGTATTGGAAAATGATTAGAAATGGAACATTGACATGTGTTGACTGTTGATGATGCTGGAAAGGAGAGACAGAGCAAGTATTAGCATTATTTACCTACTCAAAAGTATTGCATCAGTGTGTGTTTACTATAGGATGACATATACAGTTTCAGAGCTACTGTGGTAAGAAACTAACTCAATATTTCTAAAAACTCATGTCAGTAAGGAAAAGGGCTTCAAATAATAAATTGTAGAATAGGTTTTAATTACAGTTTTAGTCAAGAAAAGAAAATACCTATCCAGAGGAAAACATCAAGGAGGAATCCCTACTCAGAACTTGTTTAAAAAGACCTCTTGGAGGAAAAAAGATAACTAACTTAGTAAAAATTAAGAATAAATTATTTATAGAAGGAAGAAAGAGGAATCTAGGAAAATATAAGACTATGAGCTAAAATTTTGCATTAAAAATAACTCAGTCTTTTGGAATAACAAAAAATGTAACACATAGCTGGGTGTGGCAGTGCACCCCTTTAATCTCAGCACTCTGGAGGCTGAGGTAAGTGGAGCGTTGTGAGTTCAAAGCCAGCTTGGGCTACAACGTGAGTGCAAGGCCAGCCTGAACTACATAGGGAGGGCCACCCTGTCTCAAAAAACTAGGGCCAGGAGCTTGGTTCAGTGGCTTAAGTGCCTGCCTGGCAGGTGTGAGGTTGTGAGTTCAATCCCTGCTGCCAAAAAACAAAACAAAACTAAACAAAACATCATGTAACACATGAATGGAATATGGTATAAATGGGATCTTAATGCTTTAATGCCATTATAACAAAATATCAAGATTGATTAATTCATAAAGAATAGAAATTTATTTCTCATAGTCTGGAAGCCAAAATCCAAGATCAAGATGCTAGTGATCTTGTCTGGTGAGGGCTCAGTTTTCTGCTTTCAAGGTGTCTCCTTATTGCTGTATCCTCCAGAAAGATGCATGATGAATGCTGTGTCCTCATCTGGCAGAAGGGACAAAGCAGAGAAGGCATCTGTTTGTAGTCAGTTTTATAGAAGCATTAATCTCTTCCATAATAGCTTTGCTTTTAGTACCTAACCTCCCCCTGTGGGTCCTTCTCAGTGCTAGCACCTTAAATACCAAAATACGAATTTTTGAAGGGCAATACATCCAAACTACAACACTGAGGATATAAAGGTAACTAAGCTGTGCATAGGCTATGCTAAAAATAGTAATACTTTAAAACAATGAAAAGCAGATAAAGAACATGAGTGCATATTCAGAATTTCTGTCCTATTTTCTTTAAACTGTCTGTGTGGTAAATGGATTGAAAGAGAGTAACAATGAATGCAAAGTAACTTGGGCAAAGAAAAGAGCATAATATACTTTACTTGGAAAGTATTAAAAATAGAATTCTCTCCCCATCTCTAGTTGACAATACCATAAATAAGCTTTCCTATGAGAAAAATAAAAATTCCTATTAATTATGTGATATTAACATATTTTTAATTGTGGTATAATTTCAGTCTGAATTATATTCTTTTTAAGTCCACTCTGTTTCTCTTGCCATTCTTGTTTCTTCTTCTTTGCTTTTCTTTTTGCTGTGCCTTGAAAGACTGGGAAATGACCATAATAACTGTTTTCCTTGGGCAGTGAGCAGTGAATGAATGTTGGACTCCCTGTGGGCTGAGCATTTTGATGCAAATTTCCTCAGAAGAAAAAGCAGTGCTGATAATTGCAGCAGAACCACTGTACCTCAGAGTAGGGAACGCTTCACTGCTTTTCTGTCCTGAGGCTGAGTATTAACTACACTATTGAACAGCAAGTGCTTATCATCTCTGCCACTCAGACCACATAAATCTCTGGAAAGAGACAATGTCCCTCCAGGGAGCTTAGCTAGCCCACAAAATGTCAAAAAAAAAAAAAAAATCAAACTATATTTAGTCTACAGAACTGCAAGAACAAAAGTAATTAGAGCTACACTATTAGAAAAATACTTACATTATACCTCATATCAAACAACTGATTTTGAAGAAAGCTTTGTCAAGCAGAAAGTAATAATTTCTTTAAATAAAAATATTTCAATCATAAACACAGTGTAAATTTCTATATTTATTTCACTTGCCATTTTGTTGCATTACCAAATTTTTT
This sequence comes from Dasyprocta punctata, assembly GCA_004363535.1. Lineage (NCBI taxonomy): Eukaryota > Metazoa > Chordata > Mammalia > Rodentia > Dasyproctidae > Dasyprocta > Dasyprocta punctata. The sequence goes on from RJWM01013395.1 coordinate 38,248, forward strand.
CTAGGATACCTATTAAATATACAGAAAACTGACATAGGCAAAAAAAAAAAAAAAAAAAAAAAAAAAAAAAAAAAAAAAAAAAAAAAAAAAAAAAAAAAAAAAAAAAAAAAAAAAAAAAAAAAAAAAAAAAAACAAAAACAAAAGAACAGTAGGAAATTAGATTTCACTGTCTTAAGTGCATCTATTTTCCTCAACTCTTACAATATTTCCTAATAGTGGGAGGTTCTGAGGGATGAGAGAGAAGAACTAAGGTTTTTAGTTCCAGGTTTACATTGTGGAGCAGTGGAAATAAGGAAAATTTTGGAGTCAAAATTATTATTTTTACTTTAAAAATTGTTCTATTAATAGAAAATATATATTATGTAAATAGATATATATTATTTTAATTGGTACTTTGTAAAAAGAGTCATAGGCATAACCCAAAATATTGGAACTGTACAAAAATTATAGAATTAAAATAAATTGCTTCTATTCTCAGGGGCAAAACTTGTTATATTTTGGCTATAATTTTAGGAGTAGTCATTATGTTTAGAATTAGATACACACATACTTGCATGATATCAGTGTATGTGAGTATATGAGTGTGGTGGAGTTCAGTACATAGTAGGCCAAATATAGTACCATAGTATTGAAGAAATTACATAAGCAGAAGGATCAAACTCAGCTTCCATCTCTGCCTTTCTACCCTAAACCAGGTGATAAAACTTAGGGAAAATTTTCTGACTTTCCTGTGCAACAGGTCAAGAGACTCTCATGTGAAAGGTGCTCACTGCACCCTGAGAAAAGGAATACTCTTATTGCTGAAGACACAAGGTCACACACAAGAATCTGAAAAAGTTTTATGCTTTCTGAGTTTATTACTATTTACTCCATAACATTTATTCACAACTGTTCACTTCTTCATCAAGTCTAGCAAAGTATGTAGATTTTATGTCACATAAAACTTACATAAACAAATTTTTATGTATTTCTCTTATTCATCTGTATTTTATTATAGAAGCCCCAGCCACATCCTTAGGATAGATTAGAAGATATTTCTCTAGCTCCACTTCTATATGAATATTAGAACTTTTTGAAAAATATGATTAATATAATTCATTGTTGTGTACAATCTGCTTTTTTGAAATATATTTGGGATATTTATCTATATGTGTAGATATTTCTCACTTCTTTCTTCCAGTTGCATGGATATTTCCTAATTTTATTTTATTTATTTATTTTTATTTTTATTTTTTGGTACTGGGATTTGAACTCAGGCCCTTGCACTTGCCAGGGAAGCATTTGTGTCACTCAGCTATATCCCTGGTCATATTTTTCTTAATTTTTAAAAACTAGTCCTTTGGTAAAACTTGAAGTGGTTTGAATGTGTGATATTAAGTAAGATAATAATTAGTTCATAAATCTTTTTTAGATTTTTGTGTGATGAATCATTTTAGTTTGTCAGAAATAGAGGAAATATAGATTTAGATAAGGAGAAACTGCTGGAAAAGAATTGAGGTAGAGAGAAAGGGACTGTTGTAATGGGAGAGGAAACGTAGTGGGAAGGAAAGTTCACATAGGATAAGTAAGATTCTCAACATCAGGCAGAAGAACGTTTTCCTGATTAAGAGCAGGAAGCATGACTGCAGGAAACTGGTTGTGGGGAAATGGAGTAAGCAGATGGAGTCAGCAGAAAATTGATCTGGCTAGGAGGCCCTGTCATCAGTGGATTCTCAAGAGGGTTATGAAGAGGGGTTACTGTGAATTCCAATGTTTGCCAAGTGTAAAGTGATTCAAGATTTAACACCTGTGGGAAGGGGTGAGACTCGACTAACGTTTGGAGAAGTCATTTTAGTGTACATTTTTCCCAGATTGATAACTGAGTCCAAGCAGTTAAGCCAATCATTTATAAGACCTAAAGACTGGAATTTGGAAGTTTGTGTCTGGCCTTGTGAAAAGTAAACAAAGTAGGCAGCTTTTACTTATATCAAAGTCATATAGGGAAGGCAGTTTCTTGAGTAAACTATTTCCCAGAAACACAAGGAGGGGAGGATTTTTTTAAACTTTCATGTATTTTAGAAGCATAAAGCTGCAGTAAAAGTTCAATATTATTGAAGTTCAAATCATTGGAATCAGAATACTTGTATTTAACCTCCAATAGTATTTGCCTGTTTGTGGTTTTAATTTTCATGATGTTCTTCTTTGCATGATCAGGGATTTCTTTCATTGGACATATCATTGTTACATTTAGTTATTTTAATTTTTAGAATTTTTCTATCTTTTTGCCAGAGAGACTTATAGTCTCTTTAAGATCACAAAGTAGATTCTTACTATCAATTATATTCTACTTATCGAAAAAATTATTTAGCAAAAATTCATATGTATAGTTGGAAGAGTGGATAGATATGAAAATATGACTAAGAAATGCAGCAACTATTAAAGTGCTTCTTCATGACTGAAGTAAATGTTGCTAATGAACAGGAAGCAATTGCTGCATTATTACTTAATTTAAACTGGTACTCTGTGGCATTTTTAAGTTTCATAATTTATTATTATGAGTTCTGTGAGAGAACATGATTAGAAAACAAAATAAAATCCAGAAGAAATTTTTTATATTTATTCATTAGTACATGTTTGTAATACATAATGTTCCTTGTGTAGAGTTTTGGTACATACATACTATATCTAAATTATTTTTAAATGAATTTTATTGGTATACTTTAGATATACATAATGATCACAGTCATCATAGGGAATTTGTGTACATGATATATCTTGATTCTTTATTTTTCCCCAATCCCCTCCCTTCTCTTCAACCCTTTTCCCCCTTCTTATTTACAAGAGCTTTTTTCCCATTTTTTTCCTTTTATTTTTTGTTCTTTTCTCCTCCCTCCTCTCCTCCTCCCTCCTCTCTTGTTCCCATTCCCATTTGAACATTTTCTCCCTATTTTCCATTAGCTATTACATATTTTAGTCCTTATTTACCCTTTCATTTTCTTCCTCCAGAGAATTGAACATGTAAGCATGTGTGTCCAATTTCTTTTATTTAAGAGTATGGCCTCAAGGTGTATCCATTTATCTAGAAATGTCTCAAGTTTATCCTTCATTATGGCTGATTAGCACTTCATTGTATTAAAAAAGAAAAACTTCTTTATCTATTCATCAATTGAGAGTGTTTTGGCTGTTTTCAAGATTTAGTTATTACAAATTGTGCTGCTATAAACATGGGTGTACCTATGTTGCTATGGTATGTGATGCTTTTCATTTTGGGGGGAAGATACCAAGAGGGAGATAGCTGGGTCAAACAGAACCTCTATTTTTAGTTGTTTGAGTAATCTCTATACTGATTTGCACAGTGGCCACAGCAATCCACACTCGCACCAACAGTGGAGAAGAGTTCATTTTTTCCCATAGCCCAGCCAGCGTTTTTGTTTTTGGTTGATTTCTCAATAATGACCATTGTTTCTCTTGTGGGATGGAATCCTAGTGTTGTTTTAATTTGCAGCTCTTGAATGATCAGAGTTGTTGAACATTTTTTCATATATTTATTTGTCATTTGTACTTCTTCATCTAAAAAGTATCTAGTCCTTTTAGATGACCATTTTTGATTGTGTTTTTAAATTTGGGGGGGGTCTGATTCTTTTGAGTTGTTTATGTATTGCAGATATTAGTCCTTTGAGGAACAAATGACAAAAATATTTTCTACTCTATGGGTTGTTTCTTCACTCTGTTGGTTGTTTCTTTTGCTTTGCAAAAGCTTTTTAATATGATGAGATCTCAGTTGTTGATTCTTTGTAATACTACCTGTGTGATCACAGTTTTGTTCACAAAGTCTTTGCCTACACCCATATCTTCAAGAGTTCTACCTATTCTATCATTCAGCAGATTTAGCGTTTCTGTTTTAATATTCAGATCTTACCTCCATTTCAATTTTGGTTTAGTGCATAGTGAAAGATGTGGGTCTAGTTTTAATCTTTGGCATGTGGAAAGCCAGTTTTTCCAGCACCATTTATTAAAGAAGCTATCTTTCTTCCAGTGAAGTTGTTTAGTCCCTTTGTCAAAGACAAGGTGACTGACTATCTTTGGAGTTGTTTCTGCATGTAATATGTTCCATTCATCCTCAGGCCTAGTGTTTTGTTTTGGTTTGTTGCCAGTACCTTGCATTTTTAAAAATTATAGTAGTTTCATAGTATAATTTCAAGTCAGGGATCATGATGCTGCTTGCCTTGACTTTGTTACTCAGAATTGCTTTTGCTATTCTAGGTCTGTTTCATATGAATTTTAATATCATTTTCTCTAATTCTGTGAGGCATGCTACTGGTATTTTGATTGGAATTGCATTAAATCTATACAATGATTTTGGGAGTATGGTCATTTTCACTATATTCATTCTTCCTACCCTAGAATAAGAGATATCTTTCCATCTTCTGATATCTTTCATGTTCTCCTTTTTCAGAGTACTGTAGTTTTTAATGTAAAGGTCCTTTGCTTCCTTTGTTAGATTGATTCTTAAGTATTTTATATTTTTTAATACTATTGTGAAAGGTGTGGCTTCTGCAGTTTCTTTCTCACTGAGTTTGTAAACTACAGGGAACAAAATGCTCAAGCAATTTCTGTACAATTTCACAGATGGAGTTTCCTTGTCAAACAGTGTCACGAACTGACATATGATGATGTGTCAACGGTACCTTTTCTATCCAGGTTAATAAATCATCAGATATCCTAAATAAATATTATATATCTGCATTTTTTAAAATTCACAAATGATGGCAAAATTCAAGAAAAGTTTGTGTTCTGTGAAGAGCTATCAGTGATAAGCAAAGGCTTCATATCTGGAAACAAAATGGCCTGCCTTGGAGGACTGTGTTGGCGTCTGTATCGGTGGTGCCTCCTCAGTGGTTAGCATTAGGAAAGCTTTTGCTTATTCTGCAATAAAAAATTTTTTGGCATTATCACGATGAACTGCTTTTTCACAGATACATACCATTGTAAAAAATTCTTGAAGACAAAAGGAAAAACAATCTAGTAAGTACCATAAAGATGATTACAATTATTCAAAATAAGCCACTTCACTGGAAAGTGTTTGAAATCTGTGCAAAAACTTGAACAAGGAACACATAAATCTCTTGATGCACAGAGAAATGTTCAGGTTTATCAAGGGATGAGCTGTATGCTGGAAATCTGAGTACAAAGGTGAATTGCAGTGGTATTTTCAAGAAAACAGAAGAGTAAGTGCTGCTGAGAATTTTGAAGATGGAGAATAAATGTGAAGACCAACCTTTTGATTCAATATTTTCCTCACATGAGCCAGTTGTAAAGCCCAAGAGAAAACTAAAGCTACCTTCTTGAAATTTCCTGTCTTCTCAATTCAAGCAAGGACACTCTGCTTTAAAGGCAGAAAGAATCATTGAAGAAACCATGTTACAAAAGAAAATAATACAATGTTTTTAACTGCTGTTTGATCTTGAAAGTGAGGGAGAACATCAATACTTGAAAATTCCCTGGAAGAACTGAAGGTTAAAATTATGTAGTGTTTTTTCTCCCTTTTCAATACAATATAAGAAGGGAAATTAGCTTTTGAGTTTTCTGATAAACTTGAGAATTTGGCTGGGAAACAGAGTAGAACATTATGGGATGCTGTCTGTCTGATTATATTTTCAAGATGAGATTTATTATATTTTTCCTTAGACAAATTCAGGATTACATGAAAGACAAAGTATCCTGACATTTTTACTTAGTGAACATTTGATGTAGTTTTCAGTTCCATGTTTAACAAGTTTCAAGAACAAGGAAATAATCGTCTCCTTTCTGCTGAAAATATTTTCATCCTTATCTCAAATTCAGTCTTGATCTGAGTGCTGGTGCTGCAATATACAGCAAAAGAAAATTCAATTTTCACATTGAACAGGAAACTTGCATTCCTTTGGTCCGAGATACTACTTTTTTTGTATATGAAGATCTACTCAAAAGATTTTTTTTAAAACAACATATATAAGCAATAATCTTGTAAGTGCTAAGCTGACATGGAGGGCCAATGATTCTTTTCTCACAGAAAGAAATGTCTCCTTTCACAGAGTTGTCTATTAGGATATATCCTTGTATTTGCAAATTTCACATCTGCTGGTTCTGAACCAAATGATTCAACCAATGATAGGTCAAAATATTTTTGAAAACAGTTGCACAAGTACTAGTAATTTATTTTTTTGTCATTTCCCCCCAGTGATACAGTACAGCAACCATTTGCAAAGCATTTATAGTATGTTAGGTTTTATAAGTAATTTGGAGATGATTTAAAATACATAAGAGACACAGGTTATATGCAAATATTGTACCATTTTATGTAAGGAACTTGAACATCTGAAGAATCTGGTATACCAAGTGTGTCCTAGTATAAATACTCCATGAGTACTGAGAGATAGAAAACACATATGAACACACATACATATACACACATGTCTGATAGATGTACATATATAAGCTCATTTAATGGTATTTTTAGCTTTGCTATTCAACATTATTATACATTTTTCATGTGGTAAATATATCAATGAAAGCCAGTTTCTATTTCAATAAATGTGGTATGCTTGGAGAAAGTAATTCTGAAAAATCAAGTCCCATTTTCACTCAAACCAGTGATTTAGCAAAATCTATTCTATTTGTTAAATATTTACTGAAAGATAAAAATGAAATAAAATGCAAAAAATTATGCTACTTTAAATCTTTTGTTCTTTTGTATGAAAGTTACTAAAATTTATGTTTAACCTTACATAGGATGGGCAAACATTTGGAGATGTCATATATGAAAGTTCATCTTCATTATCTAGCATCTTGTATAGTAGGAAGTTGTACTAAATCTTTTAGAGTTCTTGTATTTAAAAAATAGCTGAAGTGTTTTTTAAACCCATCATTTCTCAGACTATTGCTATACATTAATGTTGACATCTTTGTGTAAAGGGTAAAGTAAACAGAAAAAAGCAGACTAATAAGTTGGCTAAAATAAACTCTTAGAAAACTATTATTTGCCACTCAAATGGGCATTAAAATTACGAGTGTAGGTTAATTACCAGGCTATGGTAACAGTCAATGAGACTAATTTTTTGCTATGTGACATGTCAAATTTTCCAGATGTGGTCACAATATCTCCCATTGCATTTGCTTATTCTTGCAAAAGTAAATTTTGTTTTATTTCGTGTTTTTGAGACAGGTACTCTCTGTGTCGCTTCGGCTTCTCCAAATTCATGATGACCCTTCCTCAGCCTTCCAAGTTGCTGGGATTCTATTTGTGAACCACTGTGCTCTGTTACAATATCAGTTTGAAGCATTCCTCAGCAAGAGGTTGGGTTTATTTCCCCTCTTCTGGCAACACATTGTAATAATAATAATAACAATAACAGAAGTGATTCTTTTCAGCTAGATCATAATATTCAATACTCACCCTGCCTGATTCTCTTAGAATACATTTTTGAGGACCACATGCCTTAAGGAAGCTCTAGCTGTCAGTGAAAGGGCCTACGTGGAAAGAAATAAGGGTCCAAGACCTACATCTCTGATCAAGTTTCAGCTGTCTTTCAGTGTCTAATTCCCAGTTAGCCCTGTCTCAATTGTATACTTGTAAGAAAAACAAACAGTTGCTATATTAAGCTATTAAAATTTGATGACAGTTTGCTTCACAGAAGTAAGTAGAGCAAATTTTGTTACTGGAATTGGAATATCATCATGAGAAAAACCTGATGACATAACATCACCTTTGAAACCATGATGATAAATCCCCCCCAAAATTTATAGTAAAGTATTATTAACAAAAGCCTGAGGAAACTTTGAGAGAGTGCTTGCAGTGAGGGCTTAAAGAAAAGTAAGGAAAATGTTATGGGAAACTGAAGAGAAAGGCACCCTTGTTATGGAATGGTGAAAAGTTTGGCAACAATTTAAAACAGAGCATATGAAATATACTTAAACAATGTAGACAAAAAATTGGGGGTGGGACAGAATATTGGAGTGCTAACTTGTTTTCTTGAGCTCCCCACAGAAAAATGCAAAGGCAGACAAGTTTTTTAAAAAACTGTTACATTTTTGAGCAAAATTTAGATTTCAATTTTTAAGAAAGTTTAAATAAACCAAGAATTAATGGATTGAAATTAAATGAGAAAAACTGTTTCTCACCTCCATGCTCACCAGATGGCAAACTATTCTAAAATTAAGAAATGGCCTCCAGACAAACTCTGTGAGTAGACCTGTGAGTTCTATGAAGATTTCAGAAATATTTAGAATAATGCTTCATGGGCCCTTGCAAAGAGTCCCTCAGCAAACTTAAAGGTTGCAGCTTTTTGAAACCTTACACCCAGTTATCCATGGAAATTTACTGTGGACTAGAAAACAGAGAAGGATTTAACAAAGTATTATGTAGTTTTTGTCTGGTAAAGTATAATATAAAATGATAGGATAAAACTTTTGAAAGTTTCTGAAGAAATTGCAAAAGCTTCTGCAGAAAATGTTAGAAATAGTCCAAAATAAAAGGTTAAGAGTGTAGGTTAATTACCAGGTTATGGTAGCAGTCAATGAGACAAAATAATTTTTTGCAATGTGGCATCATATTTTCCATGTCACAAAAGTCTGTGTGCAGGAAACAGTCAGAAAAAGGTTAAAACACAGATTATTTTTTGCAGAAGAGAAAAGATGACATAGGAAATATGATCAGTAATCCAGAGGGTGGAGAGAAAACTACCAAGAACAATTCCCAGGGACTATATCTGAGCCTAACTCAAGGAATTGGCAACAGGTGTCTTGCTTCATTTCATATTTTTTATACAGTGCTAACTACTCTAGTCTTCAAATTTCCTGCTTTTAAATTAATTATACCCCAAACAGTTGTCTTGTTCCTGTTGTCTTTCCTGCAAGTTTATGTATGTGGTGGATAAATAATTGCTCTTTTTAGTTCTCAGTTCTTTAAATCAAGAAACATGGTAGTTAAGAAGTGGCAACTTAGTAACTGTATCCAAAATCTGCATTCTTCCCTAGACTTCTTAGATAATATATTCTGGACTTCGAACTCATATAATGGGATAGGCATTGAGAAAAAGGAGAATAAATTTTACATGTAGGATGGAATTAAATTGTTGTGGTAAAAGGAAAAACTGTGACATTATATTTTCTGAAACATGTTTACCATATTCCCTTCCACTCCACATATTTTTACTGCAACCTGTCTGACACTTCTTCAACTGAATCCTTTGTTTCCTGTTACTTAGACTTGGATTTGGATGCGGCATTTGCTGTGGTGGAAGTGAGACATTGTGACTTCTGAGCCTGCCCTGCCTTTGGGATATGGTATTAACCTTCAGTACAACCACAGTGAAAACCAAACTGTTCATAGAGAGGCCCTTCTTAAAAGGAATTGATCCTTCCAGTCCTACCTGAGTTACCCCAAGATGCACTACTGGGAGTGATGAGTTGTCTCTGTCAAACCTTCTCAAATTCCAGAATGGGGACAAAGTTAAAAGATTATTTCAATTTCTTTCAAATTAAGGAATATTTGTTCTGTAGCTTTGCAATTGTCATTTTCTCACACCTGAAAATTATTTGAGAGTCCACCTATAATGAAAAAAAGGAGAAAACTTAAGCACTAAATAAAATTTCTGTAGCTAAAATATCCTGTTCCTAGAATTACAAATGAAATAATTTCTTTTGAAGTTAAATCTTTCCACCTCTTCAACACCTTAGATACGGTACATGTTTATTTCAGATATAGTGTGTTGTGTGAATGTATGAAATGAAAATTTAAAAAGTGGATTTCACTTAAAATATTAATTTCAGTATTTGTAATGGCCTTGAGAAAAATACTGAACCAATTTCTTAAAATAGTTCTGCAACTGCGCATTCACTGATACAAGAAGGAAGCTTAACTATAATCAAACAATTACCTGGGTTGTATCTAGAATACTGAAATTATCTAATAGTCATCATCTACTGCCTGACAAGCACAGCATATCAAATATGTTCAAGAGCTTTTCAATAAAATGACATGAAATGGAAGCATAAACCAATACATAGCTTGGAGAATTCCTGGACCTAGAAGCTATATTCTGTAGTTCCAACGTTTTTCTCTGAAAAAGTAAAGATGACAGTTTATGTATGGAATTTGGTATTGTGAGAGTAACTAAACATAAACAGCAAAACATATTTTCAAAATTATATTGATTCAGTAAGGATACCACTGGTATTATTGTATATTTAATTGTATATTCAAGTCTATATTGAATTTCATAGAGTTAATTTAATTTTGTTTCATTAGTGCCAGCTGCTAAACTTTTCCCAACGTTGATTTCTTTCCAAATGTAAAGGAAATTCTTGGCCAATCTACTATTTCTTATTAAATTATGAAAGTCAAAAAGAAAAGAATCTTCATTAAGTGTGCTCTGTAAGAATCTGATTTAAAAGTTGGGTGTAATTTTATGTTTTAAATGGTAACTCAGATTTAGCAGTGTTAGTAAATACACCATCACAAATCTCTTACTTGGGGAAACAGAGGAAAAAAACCTTGGGTTGTATATCATTTAATCTTACAATAGTAATTTACATGCAGAAAACACTACAGCAAAATATCTCACTAACAAAGAGATTTCAGAAATAAAAGTCAACTAGTAAAACATTAACTCCATTATGAAGAATAGATTATGTCCTTAAAATGAAAAAAATCACATTAAATATGTGGTTATTATAATATGTTTAAAAATTAGAAAATGCTTACCTATTACTTCAGTTAGTAATAATTTAAGATTAACCTTTCCATATTAGTCAATGTCCTATTGCTGGGACAAGTTGCTGGATACCTGCAATTTAAAGGAAGAGAAGTTTTCAGAGGATTCAGTTCATGGTTGGTTGCCTCAAAGACAGAAATGGCATGGAGAAGGGCAAGCTGCTCACTTTGTGGCGTCAAGGAGCCAGTGAGAAAAGTAAGGAGCAGGAGACAAGAACATACCCTTCAAAGTCATGCTTTCCGTGACCTACATCAACCAGACTCTCCATGCTAACAGCATATTTAGCTACCGACTTAGCAGTGGATGAATTGACTGATGAATGCGTTGCCATCCTGAGTTGATCACCTTCCAAATGCATGAAATTTTGGAGGGATATTTATACCTAAACTATAATACTCTGGGACTGCAAAAATTTCATATCAGTCTCATTATGCAGTCTACACTTTGGCCATCTCTAAGAGTTTCCAAGGTCAACATTATCACAGTTCCAGCATTGTTGAAAATGTCAAGTTCCAAATCTCTGAGACTTAAGGCAAGCTCTTAGATGTGCTCCCATGTAAAAATTAAAAAGAAAGTTAAATACTTCAAACACACAGTGGCACAAGGTAAACATCCCCATCTCAAAAGGCAGTAATGGGGAATAGAAACAAAACACACCAAACAAGACCAAAACCAACTAGGGCAAACATTTCCTCAGCAAATATTCCACATTCCTCAAATTCCCAAATTCCTAAAGTCCCCACTGTGCTTTTAATTTTACTTTCCCAGCTTCTTGCAACATACTTTCAGGGACATGTTTCCTGGCCTCCTAAGCCTTCCACTGAAATCTGGGTGGTTACCTTTATGACTCCATAAGGCTAAGACCTTGTATATCAGTAAGGGGAGCACATTGTGGATGAAGCCAAGATTTGGTGTCACTGAGTAATAGCCTGTCTTGTTAGAAAATGGTTTTAGTGACCTCTGAGTGACTGGATGACTAACCTCAGAGAAACTTGTTCCTAGGTAACTTCAAATGAGATGGGTGCCCTGGGTTTCTCTTCGCAAGGCAGTTTTTCAAAAGAACATGCCAGCCCACACCCTTGAGCTTATGATGGCCTGGAGTCTGGCCATTTCCTGGTCATTTTCTTTTGCAAAGTGTTTGTTTTATTTCTAATGCTAATGTTTTTCTGAAAGCGTACATTCCTTAGCTCCAAATTTACAGGCATTTCCTTTTTTGATCACAATTCTCAATTTAGATCTGGCCAAAAGCAGCCTACACTACTTACCACACAACCTAAATATGGGACTGTCTTGTTATTTGCTTGTCATATTAATTAGTCCACCACCTTTAAATCCAGCCTCACACAAAATCTAAGGACATGGACAAAATTTAGGCAAATTCTTCACAGTCCAGTTTTCAGTACAGTGCTCATTCCCATCTGGAATCTTGTAAGCCTCTCCTTTAGAGTACACATCCTTATCTGCATTGTGGTCTTCTGCATGTTGACCTTTACTGCCCACAAACTTCTGATTACAACATTGTAGTGCTTTTCTAGCCAGCATTTCCGAACTTTTACAAACTCCTCTTATAAACCAGTTCTAAATGATTCTGAACTATGTGGTCAGGTGTAGTTACCCCAACACCCCAATCATGACACTGATTGTCTGCATTAGTCACTTTCCCATTACTTAGATAATCTTAACACTCACTACTTAAAGGAGGAAAGGCTTATTTTGGCTCAGGGTTTGTGGAGGATTGAGTCCTTGGTCGGTGCATGCCAAGGTAGAAATGACATGACTGAAGATCATAGTGGAAGAAAAATGTTCACCATAATGATAGCTGGGAAGCAGGGAAAGAGAAGAGGAGCCAGGTACAAGAATACACATTCCAGATCATGTCCTCAGTGACCCCTCTCCAATTAGGCCTCACTTTTTTAAAATTTATTTAAGAGAAAAAAAGACACATATAAGAAAGACAAAAAGCAAAAGAGACAAACGAATGACTAGAGCAAATGCACAACAGTAACATTATAGGTTTACAAAACAGGATGATAGAAACTTGACAATGGTTGCAATATTGCATATTGTTATCTTCAAAATGATTGTTTACATTAACAGATATAGACATGTAAAATCGATCTAATCATATGAGTATTAACCATTCTTTCTCAGTAACTAATTCATTCAGCAGTATGTTTGTTTTAGTTATCTTACACATACGTATATACAGATTGATATCTTTTCCTCACTTTTAAACAGCGCATTCAGCCATGAATTCATCAATGGATTAATCCTATGATGAGTGTGAAACCTCCACGAGTCAATCACCTTCCAAAAAAACCCCATCTCCAAGTACCTGTTAGGGAACTTTTTGAGATCTTGACCACAACACTTTATAATAGTTAAAGTTTTAATGTACTTAATCCCAGCACTTGGCGGGCTGAGGCAGGAGGATCATTGTGAGTTCAAAACCAGCCTGGGCTACAAAGTGAGTTCAAGGCCAGCCTGAACTGCATAGTAAGACCCTGCCTCAAAAAATAGGGCCAGGGGGGCCGGGAGTTTGGCTCAGTGCCTTAAGCACCTGCCCTGGCAGGCACGAGGTTGTGAGTTCAATCCCCGGTGCCGCAAAAAAAAAAAAAAAAAAAAAAAATAGGGCCAGGGATTTAGCTCAGTGGCGTAAGCACCTGCCTGGCAGGTGTGAGGTTGTGAGTTTGATCCCTGGTACCAAAAAAAAAAAAAATTTAATGTACTTTATATTTGATTTTCACCTTTTTCCTTTGCCCTTCTCTTCCTTACAAATTTTTGACATAGGTTGCCATACTGTGAACTTTTATTTTGAGACTTAGTTTTTTACTCATAGTTTTTTTGCACATGCAAGTAAAATTTGGGGCCTCTTGAATACTAAACATGTGTTATACCACTGAATTATACCACTTTGGTACAAGTGACTTTTTACAAATTCCTGACAAAGTAATTCACATAATATTTTGATTAAAAAAATCATGAAGATTTCAATTTGTGTGACACATAAAAATGTGCTCTTATTTAATATCATATCTTGAAAAAATGGAAAACACATAAACATTTATTTTAAAAATTATTTTCCTCCTATAAGGATAACTTTTAGTTACATCTGACTTTATGACAAAAATACCAATGTTAGACCCAAATATGAGGAGGTAAAAATAGAGATGAGATTATAGATCAAAAGAGAAAGTAGCAGACTTCCTGCAAAATGGCCGACCTGATGACTCCGCCGTAGGGAGGCTCCCTGGAATATACCTCCCAAATGCTGGAATACAAAATAATACAATAACAGAAAGAAGGAAAGGGGAGGGAGATGGATCCTCTGGACCTAAGAGGAGTCTAGGATGAGAACTGTAGCCCACAGAAAGAGTGAAAAAAAGAAGAAGTAAACAAATAAAGGTGGCAGCGCCTCTGACCGGAGCTCAATCCAATCAACGTGAACTCAAACTGGGAAGGTGCAATTAAAGTGCTTGAGATGTGTGACTGAACTTCTGTGGCTAAGGCGGAGACGGCGGAGGCAGCTATCGATCGTGGAAAGAGGTGGTCACGAGCTGGTGAGTGAGTAAACTTGGAGGGCCCCAGCCCCCCATCCCCCACTCCCCAGGGAGAGCGAGGAACAGGCTTCCATCTTGAGACTGGAACTGCACCTAATTAGGCACGGTTCCTTGCCCACACCAGGCCCTGGAGGGTCCTGGCAGAATCTGCACGGGCGCCCTGGGGGTGATAGAGGAAATTAGGCAGATGGCCCTATCCATGCGCACTTCACCAGACATCCGCGGAGCCGAGGCGGCCTGGGGAAACACAGCAGAGCCCAGGAAAATGCCAAGAAGGAAAGGTAGAGGGCGCTCTCCAGACTCCGATACAAGCAGCACAAACCCGATTGACGTAAAGGCAGACAAGGTTGGGAGTCCAAAAATTAAACTCTCAGAGGAGATGACAACCAAAGTGGGGAGACAACTCCATGAAGCTATGAAAGAAATTAAAGTGGCACTGTTAGCCCAACTGAGAATTGAAATGAAATTAATAATTGGGCAATCCCTTAGCGCCTCTAAAGGAGACATAGCTGGAAAGGTGGAGGACAGAAAATCAAAGGAGATTGAGAATGAGACAACTAAAGACTTAGAATGCATCAATCAGATTCAGAGAGAATACCAGGAACTCAAAGACTTCAATAAAAGTTGGCAGAACCACCTGAAAGAGACTAAAGATAGTCTTTCATATCTCGAAGAGAAAATTGCAGTGTGGGAGAGAGAGAGACAAGACTTACTAAAAATAATAAGAAATCTGGAAGTGGCAGTGCAACGGCTGCAAGACAACCCAAGGAAATATAATTTACGAACAAAAGGTGTGAATGAAAAGGCAGGGGTCAATACAAATCAAATTAAAAGCATATTTACAGAAATAATTACAGAAAAATTTCCAAGTATGGGAACAGGAAGAGACTTTCAGATAACTGAAGCATATAGAACTCCAGCTAAACTTGACCATAATAGGCCTACACCCAGACATATAATAATCAAGATTCCAGAAATTCAACAC
>RJWM01013396.1:0-53518 GCA_004363535.1 Dasyprocta punctata
TCATTTGTAGTTTGACAGAGTGAAATATTTTCAAAGTATTGAAAGAAAAATAAAATTGCCAACCATAAATATTTTACCCAGTAAAGCTGTCCATCAAAAATGAAGAACAGATTAAGGTTTATTCAGACCAACAGAAACTGAGTGACTTCGTTAGCACTTCACCTATTTCATAAGAAATATTCGAAGTATTTTTCAAGCTGGAAAAGGAACACTAATAATAACATGAAAACACTTGAGAATACAAAATTCACTGATAAAAGTAAGTATATAGTCAAATTCACAATATTCTAATAGTGTAATGTTAATGTTTAACTAAAGACATCTTGAGTATAAAGATCAAAAGAGAAAATTAATAAAATAGCAACAAGTTTTTATTAATGTATACACAATATAAAAATGTAAACATTGACACTGAAACACAGAAAGTATGCAAGGTGGAGCAAAAATGTTGAATTTTAGAATGTGACAATAATAAATTGTTATTAGCTTAAAATATACTATTACAGCTCTATGTGAACATGAGGGTAACTATAAAACAGAACAGTCTCATTTGATTTTTGGTTTGATCAAATGATTTTTAACTTTGAAATGTTCACAAAAATTTGCATATGCATATTCACAGAATACCATTCATGATAATCCCAACTAGAAACCATACAAATATTCACAAACATTCTCCAATGGGGAATAGAGAAACTAATGTGTTGATTACCTTTCTCTGCTTGCTGAGACAAAATACCTGATGAACAAAATCAAGGAATTCAAGGTTTATTTAGCTCACAGTTGGTGGAGGTTTCAGTCTGTAATCAGCTGACTCCAAAGCAGGATAGCATGGTAGAGGGGCAACAGTTCTTGGCAGCAGAAAGACAGCAAAAGCAACATGAGCGAAAGGAGAAAACCAGCCCTTTTCCTCCCTTACATGCAGGCTACCTGTCCTAGGGTGGGTGTGGCACTCGTACTGCCAATCCCAGTGCTAGACAATGAACCAAACACAAAATCTAGATTCAGTCACCTCCAAAAAGCTTGTCCCCCATGACTGCATGAAGCTTTGGATGGGGGACATCCAGACACAAACCATAACATGCAGTATATCCATATAAAGGGATCTGATTCAACCTTAAATAAAGAATGATGCATCAACACATGCTGCAACATAGAAGAAGCTTGAAAACACTATGCTGACAGAAACTCATGTCACAAATTCCCCACATGGTGTGAGTCAGTGTACATGAACTGACTAGGCAGGAAGTGGATTAGCAGTTTCTGGGAGGGGAGATGGTGATTGATTTCTGATATGTACAGAGTTACTTTGAGACAATAAAAATATTCTACAATTCATTTGTTAACTTGATTATTTGCACGATTCAGTGAATGCACTGAAAATGTGGAATTACACACTAAAGGGTGGATTTTATTGCATGTGGATTATACATCATTAAAGCTGTTTTTTAAAAGAAAAAATCCTGGCTGTCTTCTATGATCTAAATGCTTGTGTTCCTCTAAAATGTGTGTATGAGAGCCTGACACGGAATGTGACGATACGAGGACACAAGGCCTTAGAGTAACGTTTGTCCCAGACCTCCACCCTCATGAACAAGGTCACTGCCCTTATAGAAAAGGGTGAAGGGAGCTCACTTGGTCCAGTGCGGCCAGCAGTGCTCTCTGTCAGGTGGAGAGTGAGCCCTCCTGGTATGCTGAATCTGCTGGCATGCTGGATCTTGGACTTTCCAGACAGGAGAGTCACATAAGTTATGTGCATCATTTATAAATTACCCAGTCTGAGGTATGTTGTTATAGAATCCTGAATAGTCTAAAAAATTTCCATCATGGTAACCCAAATCAGTCCTTCATTGCAGGAAGTCACGTGTTAGGGATTAGGTCTAAAACGTCGTGCAAAGTCTCACGTATTCAGAAGGCAAATAAGTTCATCCATGGATAAGTTCACAGATGAATGGCCCAGTGTACGGTTAGGAGGTGAGGCCTGGTGGAGGTGGGACATTGGAACCATGACCTGGAATGGTGTCCTTATCCCCAAACGCTCTTCTCTTTCTCCCTGTCTCCCTCTTTCTCTCTCTCTCCCCTCTTACTGAGTCTCAGATGCCAGGGGACCAGTAGGTTTCCTGCACCTTACCCTTCTGCCACACTATTTCTGTCTTACAACAAACTGACCATGAATTGAATCCTCTGCAAACCATGATCCAAAATAAACCTTGCCTCCTTTAAATTGTGGTGGTTGGGAGTTCTGACCCAGTGATGGGAAAGTGGCTAATGCACTGTAGTTGGTCTGTTTTTGGGTATGTGGAATGTTACTCCACGTAGTAGGTTAGTTCTTTCTAGAGATGTCCTAATCGACCACCCATGACTATAGCAAGTACTGTGCTACATTTGGCTAACTTGTCAACCTTACTGCTACTTGTGTAAACTATTTCTACTTTGGCTCAACCTGGCCACGTAGCATGGGTCTCTCCAGGATCCTTATGCTCCACTGAGATGAGGAAATCCACCCAAATATCAGCACCTCTGCAACTTCCTCCAGAGCCTGTGAAGAACAAGCATGACAGCATGGTGCTGGGATTTTTGCGTGTGCTTCTCATATATTTCTCAGTGCCATCTGAAGATATAGTTCGGCAGAGTTTTGAAGACTTACAGATTTTGATTCCTAGGGCAGCTGGAGGAGTGACAACCAACTTGTCGTAGCCTTGCAAAGGGGCTGTTTCCCACTAGAGATGGTCCAAGCACTTGTCTGAAACAACAGACAACATTTAGATGTAAGATGATGTAGGGAGAATATTCGCAAAGAACAATGCCAGGTGTGAAAAAAAATACATGGTGAATGTTTATATTAAAATTTATTACAGTAAAAGACACATTGCCATTAATCTCTGGGAAAATCCTCCCCTTCACTTCAGACACACTTATCACATTGTTCTTGCCACTTTCTGAAACATTGCTGGAAGTCTTCTATCCCGGGTGTCTTTCCAAGGTGTAATAAAAGATACAGTGAATACGCTGCCATCCAACAGAAGGCAGCTCCTAAACACATTACAGTGTGTCCTCACCCACCTTACGCACCAGACCTGACCCCAGTGCGACTTCAGGCTCACCCCAAAGTCAGTCTGATTGTAAAATGTAACATTTGGAATGGATTCAGGACATTGAATCAGCCATGCTGGTGCAACTAAAGACACTCAGGAAAGAGGACTTACAGAGCAGTTCCGGAAACTGGCAAGAAGGATGGGATAAGAATGAAGCAAGGAGAGTTGAGAGAAATGAGTGGCTATTTATCTTTCACTGCAGTGCTTTTTATATCTAATTATTCACACATAGTTTTTGATCATATCTCTTATGACAGAAAAAGCTCTACATATTATGTAATTATTTGGAAAAATATGACTGATGTCTATATACTTGTTTAGAGAACAATTTATGGGTCCTGTGAAGTGGAGGAAAGCAGTTAGCTACTAAAATAACCAGATGACATATGCAAAAGCATTCTGCATCTTATTAGAAAGCGTTAGTCGTGTGTACTACAGGCTAATCGTCTATTTTTGTAGAGGTCTTTGAGCTCTGTCTTCATTATCTTTTCTTCTCTGTGACAAAATATTTGTGATAAATGATGTAAAGGATGACAGATTTTTTTTTTTGGTGCAATTTTAATACATGGTTGACCGGCAACACTGTTGTGAACCTGTGCCAGGCAGAGCTTCATGGCAGGAGCACATGGTGGGGCACAGCCACTTCCATCATGGTGCCCAGGAGCAGAGAGGCCAAGGCACCTGGCACCCAAGGTCACCCACTTCCTTCTGCCTCCTGCTAGCCCACCCACCTCCGAACTCAGCAAGGGGTCCACGCACTAAGGTTAGCACTCTCATGATCTAATCTCTTCCCAAAAACCCATTAGTTGCGAACACAGCTTGAAATGCAAAGAGCCTTCAGGGGGATATTTTAGATCCCAACCCAAACAGGCTCCTGATCTGGAATGTGGTCTGGGTGTTCCCGCTGTCCTGGTGGTAGCTGGACTGACTTTTCTGTGCATTTTATTGCTATGTTTCCATTAATGTTAGGATGTCTGTACTCCTGATGGTTGATTATCAATATCCCAACTTCAGAACTGACTGGCAGTAACTTTCAAGAGAGAAAAAAAAAATCTATCACTTAGGTGAACGACAGAGATCAGGGATCATTTAGACAACTGCGTGACTTCTGCCATCATCAAACCTATTCACAGTGCAAGTTCACAGACTGACAGCTTTATGAAACACTTGGCTGTGTTCACCATAAAATTTCTCTTTCTTCTCCTTCAGATTTTAAAGTTATACATTTCCAAGTTACTTCCCGGTGTGATGCATCAGTGACTACTTGAAATTAATTTCCCTCACGCTCCTCAGCAACACTTACCAGGTTTTGATAGATTTAATGCCATTTAAGGTAATCTGCTTTGGAAGAGTTGTGTTTTGCCTTGAAGATTTCATTGTCTCTCATTCAAGGGCAGCTCTTTCCGATTATTATTTCCTAAAGTATAACTTGGAGTTCAGCTAAACGACTCTTAAAATATGTTAACCATATTGTTGTTTAGATACAGCACACCTAACTTTACCTATTTTTACTTAAAATATAGTTAAGAAGAGGTACGCAGCAGCAGAAGTAAATATCAAGAGATCATCAGTTTTCTCTATGACTTACTCAAGAGAAATAAACCTTTTATTCTGCCAAAAGACCATTTTTTATTGCTAAAATCAATAGCAATGGTTGTGAGTCTTAAGTTCCCTTGAGCACAGATTCTATCTTAATATTCTAAGCACACAACACTCAAGTAGGTAAACAAATTAATGAGTAATATTTTTATGGCCAAAGGTACAAAGATACATATATTTTCATTTCACTCATTAAATATTTTACAAGACTGTGTACCAAAAGTAATAGCAAGGAATCACTAGAAACAGAATATTTAGAAATACATGTTGGAGAAAGTAAAATAAAGCATTGATATGCATGCAAAGTACTGAAAGTACATCAGCACGAAATAAAATGTAACTAAATTCTGAGAGGCTCCATATGCTCTGTTATAATTTAGCATTTTATTTTCAACACAAATTTCTGGTTTTGATCTGGTTGCATCTAATTTATGAACTATATTATAAAAGAGGCTATTAACTCAGTATTTAATTTCCACTTTTGCTTATCCAACTATGTTTGAATTTCTCAGCCAAGATTTTAATTGATTTTTATAGTAGCCAGTTGTTAATGGGATAATTTGTCAATACAATAATAAAACAATTGTCACAACGGCTCTCAGAGTTCGGTTCATCAGATAACAAAGTTGAGTTTTGTTTCATTAATTGAGTGCAGGTGTAGACTCAGAGGGATGAAAGATACGAATCCCTGCGGAACCGTGGAAATCTGGGTCAGAGGTCGCGGGGAAATTAGCTAAGCATGCCAGGTCAGCAGGGTCTGGGCAGGTGTCTGGGCGGCGCGGCCGTGTGTCACTTCCTGCGCTCTCTCGGAGACCCCGGGCCGTGCAGCGTGGGCATGGAGGTCAACACGTGGGTTCGGCGTCTGCAGTGAATTAGGAGCCAGGGTAGGATTCCTTCAACTCACAAACGCACGATCTTAGACACCGATCCGGTATTAACTTCCCGGCGTAAAGTATTTCCCTATGTTTGCGATTCCAAAGACACGTTACTCTTGCTCCTCGAAAGTGGATGAAATCTCAAAAGAGATGCAAATCAGTTATTTTTCAAGAAAGAGAGAAAAAATAAACAAACAAACAAATAAATAAATAAATAAAACTCAAGACACCCAAATACACACGAAAGGGACCTCGGGCCGTGGGGAAAAGGAATTCATGCCCCTCAACATTCGCTATTTTTAAAATCATGTTAAGATTTTCAAGAACGTTTTTGCTTTGTTTGTTTTGTTTTGTTTTTGTGGCACCAGGGATTGAACTCGCAAGTCACTGAACCAAACTCCCAGCCCTGGTTTTTTGAGGCAGGGTCGCACTATGTAGCTCAGGCCGGCCTTGCTCATGTTGTAGCCCAAGCCGGCCTCGAACTCACAACGCTCCTCCTACCTCAGCCTCCCGAGAGCTAGGATTAAAGGCGTGCGCCACCACGCCCGGCTTCAAGAACGTTTTTCTATTGGCTGGGAACTCCACGGCCGTGGCCCTTGCAGTTTCATCTTTTTTCTTTCACTTCTCTTATCCTGTTAAAAACTTGTCACCTGGGCCTGACACTTGTACCCCGTGATGACGCAGGGAGCAGGGCAGCTTCACAGGGCCGCGACTGGACGCAAACCCTCGGGGTTGATGGGCAGGAGGGCCTCTCGGGAAGGCCCCTTCTGCGCATGGGCGCCTGGTGAACGCGCAGGCACACGGAGACCGCAGTGCAAGTCCGTGCTTTTCAGCGCCTTGTCATCCTCCGCGACACACCCACACACAAGCGCTCGCGCGTGTGCACGGCGGACACTCTTTTCTTAATAACTTGCAAGGCTTTTTCAAGAATTCTTAGATTCGAAGGTATGTGCAGCTCTGGAAGAAAAGCAGTTCGAACCACAAAGTTAACATGGTCACAATCAAAAGGGGGTTCTTTCTAAATGGTTCCTCTGTCTAGGAAGGAAAACGGAAAGAGCGCTCGTCTTAACTTCGTGGAGACATCTGAAACCAGCCTGT
This sequence comes from Dasyprocta punctata, assembly GCA_004363535.1. NCBI lineage: Eukaryota > Metazoa > Chordata > Mammalia > Rodentia > Dasyproctidae > Dasyprocta > Dasyprocta punctata. Next base: position 6,668 of record RJWM01013396.1, read on the forward strand.
GCTACACTGGGCTGCTATGATTACTTATGGTGCTGGTTATGAATCTGTGTATGTCTCTCACATCTTTGGTACTCTTCCTTTGGGGAAACGTGCATTTTTTCCTTTCATTTGGTATCTTCTGTAGGTTCTAAAGCATGTAATTGTTCATATTTTAATTCATTTGGAATTGGAAAGTTTCTCGAAATCACTTATCACTTAATGGCCGTGTTGTGTTTTGGGGGCCTGACTGGCTGTACAACGATGGCAGCAAAGATTGGAAGAAACACCAGTGAAGCTGTCCTCTATTTCTACAGTAACGATGGCTCGTTTGTGGGACAGTGTTAGTACCATGAGCAGATCTCTTTTGGGGGTGTGGCTCCTGTTGTCAATAGGAGTTGGGAGAGAGATGCTAGCTAAATAAAATTTACTAGAAGTCCTTCCCTTGGTAAAACTGAGTTTGCTTCTTTTTGTGTACACGTGATGTGATCAAGCTGCAAGATAATTTTTAATAACTTTTAGTTCATTCGTACATGTGTGCAGCACTTGATGTTTGCATCCCTTGTGGACAACTGGTCCATAAACATAGTGCACCCTAATTCCGTTTCTCATCCCCTTTCCCTTCCCATTCTCCCCACTCCACCAATCTCTTGATCTATTTCCTTTTCTTTCTTTTATTTTTAAATGTACCTTGACTCAAAGTTGAGTGTTTATTTGCCCAAAAATGTTTTATCAACATAGTAAGAAAATCAATTTGCACAAACAATGTTTTCTCTGTAAGTCACCGGGGGAAGGAACTAGGAAGTGAGCTCCTTCACACCTCTTGTTAGAGGCCTGAGCTGCACATGGAGCGCTCCAGTCCCCCCAGTGCAGTCACTGACGTCTCTCAGGCATCCCGGAGGTGATGCTCAGAGGGGCGAAGCACTCTTGCTCCCTGGATGCCCGGATTCCAGGCAGGTGCATTTCTGCAGGCGTCCTTCCGCGGAAGCCGACGTCCTCCTGTGAACCTGCAGGAGTGGTGTCTAGGAGGCCTCCTGTCATGATTTAGGTGTCTGTGACCCTCTAAGATTGAAAGGTACAAGGACTGACCAAACAATAGTGCGTATTTAAACTTAAAGGTTTATTACAGCACGAGACACACTGTCATTAACCCTCTTCACAATACTGTCTCCCAGTATGAACATACTTATTCCATTATTCTCAATGCTTTCTGTAGCATTTCTGAAAGCCCTCTTTTCTTAGTGCACTTAAGAGGTATGATCAAAAATAAGGTGAATGCTTTTACTTAGTGTCACCCAACAAAAAGGTAGGCTTCTAAAAACATTGCCATGTGTTCTCATCCACATTATCCATGGAAACTGGCACTGTGTGATTTCTGGATCTTTCCCTAAGCCAAAATGGTCACAAAAGGTAAATGTTTGGAATCCAGTCAGGATGTGGAGGCAGCTGCAACAGTGCAGTTGGAGATACTCATGAAAGAGGACTTCCAGAAGCTGAGAGAGAGAAATGAGACCAATGAGATGAGTGCATTTGAAGCAGGAGTACAGGGGACATTTAAAGGGGGATCAATGGTGTTGTGTCATTCACTGTAGTAGTTTTCTAAACATCCATTTACTTTTATGTCATCTTACATCACAGCTGCTAACGGAATGCTTCTGGGAGGTGGAGCTCTTGGGAAGTGGGTAGGTCACAGGCAGAGCCGTCATGAACAGAACAGAGCAGAGTCCTTACCAAAAGGATCTTGGATGCCACTTGACTCGTCCCACCATGTGAGGACACAGCGAGAAGGTGTCGTGCATGGAAGGAAGCAGGCCCTCAGCAGACACTGACTTTGCCAGCACTTCATCTTAGAATGCCATCCTCCACAGAAGTGAGAGATAAAATTCTCTGATTTATATGCTACCCAATTTATATTTTGTTATAGCAGCCCGAAGCGACTGGGACACAGGAGAACTAACTCAGGAGTGAAGGTGGTGTCCAAAGGGAAACTCTCCTTGTCAGCTTCCGCCATGCAGACATGAATAAGGAGCCCAAACATCTCCACTTCTCTCCCCACCTCCTGCCTGCGAAGGTCCTGAAATGTACTTCTGCACCAGCAGAGTGGCTGAGCAGACTGAGCGAACAAGGACAGAACGGGGCAGAAAGGACCTCAGCAGCGTCAGAGAAGCAGGGAAACTGACACTCATGATTACCCCAGAGCCCAGCAGCCCGGTCTCGGGGGAAGAGGCTGGGAGCAAGCGCTGCCTGGACCTCAGGGGCAGCAGTGCCGCAGGGAAGGCACTCTGGCTTTGCACTTTACAGATGTGAAAATCAAGTTGCAGAGAGGTCAAAAGTGACCTGCCCATGGGCTAGCAGTCACTTAGCTTCAAAATGTCAGAAGAGAAAAAAGTCTTTTTACTCCAAAATTACCAGTATGTGTAGTGCCGTGTCCTCGACACATTGGCAACTCAGCTTCATTGCTAGGAAACTTTGTATGTTTGTGCAGCTTGATGTTGTGCAGATTCTACATACACAACACAGTTCCTTCAGATAATTTACTGTGAAGCTTGAGATGCAGAGGAAAGAGTCCCAAATGTCTCTCTGGCTAATTCTTTCCAATGGACCGAAAAAGAACTCTCAAATTGTAAGAACTTTCTGTTGAGGTTCAGCATTTTAATCATCTTCAATTTTTTTCTTCTAAGTAAATTTTGATGCATATGCATTATGTGTTACTATATATTCCCCCAATGCTAGACATTAAACGTTATTGCTTGAACTTTAAAATTTATTTAAATTCACATTAAGATCAATTTTAGTTTTATAAGCTATAGTGAAAATTAAGACCAGCTTTATTTTTCATGTCCAAGTACTTAATGTACGTATTGAAAATATATCGGTGCAGTTAATACTCAGATTTGTATCAGGAGGCATTGTTGTTTACCATGCGCATACCTGCTACTAAGAGTCACAGTGGAGCAATAGGTGAATGCTGCCCCCTACATAGGTCTGTCTGCAGTTAAGACCAAACTTATTTTATCTATAATTCCTGGATAATTTTTATCTTTAGTTGGACTTGGATAGCACAGAAGAAAAACTAAGGAGGCGAGATTGATAAATTACTGAAATGGGGCTACTGTGTTAGCAGTATTTCCCACCTAACTGTAAAACTTCCATCCTTTAAAGATAAACAAGAAACACACAACTTGGCCTTTCAATTAGCTCTTCTTTGTAAAGGTTCTGCACAAGTTTTCCTAATGAGTATAATCTCCCTTCCTTCCCAGTCTACTCTGCCTACATTGCTCAGACTATGAGAACCTTGGTAGGCATTGGTTTTGTTCTTTATTCTATCAGGAGCTAAGAAAAGCTAGACTTGATGGTGGTTTTAGATAGTGCGAATTTCAGTTCCTGACAATAGAAAGATAACTTCTCCTTTCCTGCTGATAAAACATAAAGCTTTTTTAAAAAATAAATTTCTTTCATCAAACTAATTTCACAAAATATTTTCAATTCTCCTACTCTGAATGTGAAGCAACTGACTGAGGATCTGAGACAGAGTCAGAAGAGAGTTTGAACTGAAAGATGGATGTGACCTTGTCTAAAGTGTCTGATAAAGTTTAAACCATTTCCATCTACTAGTAATTCACTATTGCTCTTGAAAATATCTTCAAATAAAGCAAATACCCATGAAAATAGAGGCTCTTACGAAGAAAAAGGAGTCTTAAAGCAATTTCCAGTTGAAAAAATAAATTACTAAAAGAAGTTTGAACTACCAGGTGGTCCCAATACAATTACACAAATGGAATACATTTAAAAATTATATATGACAATTTGAAGTGATTTCACATTTTTCTATTTTAGAGTTGGCAAGTGGATAAATGTCACAATTTTTCTACTGTTTTAAAATTAAATAAATGCTCCATTCTGTAGGTAAGCTCTGCAGTTGGATGCCAAAGGGTGATTGCCAAGCGCACAGTGCACCATGCCAGCGTGTCATCTACCTTTATTCAATTACCGAACAACACGGGAAAGCGTCTTTCCAATTCCACTCAGTATTCTCTGAAAGCTCTCACTGCTCGAGTTCCTGCTCCCTTAGCCTTAACCGCAGGGGGAAGACACCGTGATTCCACATTCATCCTAAGCAGTGTTGTGTTTTGTTTCTCAACAACCAGGTATTTACTGGGACTTTGGGGTAAAGAAGCTCCGCTCCGTGTGACCAGGGCTGGTGAATATGGCAGAATGAAGACGGAGTGTGAACCCTCTGGTGGTGTCCTACTGAGGATCAGAGGCTTTCAGAGACTTTTAGAAAAGTCCTAGATGTATGTAAAAATTTCTTATTGAAGAATGTGAACAGTGGATTCAATTACTTTAAAATTACTTGACCATATTGGTTGAGTCTCTATTTTACATGTGCTTTTTTTGTTTGTTTGTTTCTAGCCATAGATAATTCAAACCACATCTGAGTCTGGCAGAGTCCTGCTGGACTTGCACTCACTGGTCCCTCCCCAGACTCCTGGGCAGGGTGAACCCTGCACAAGTCCTTCCTTCTGGGGGCAGTGGCCCCAGAGTTTAAGTGGTCGGTCAGTTTCGTTGGTTAGAAAGCCTGTGTTCAGCGCATACAGATCCAGTTACATGCTTACCTTGGGTGGTTAATGTGACAAATTGTAATTATAAGCATATATATATATATATATATATATATATATATATAGCACATTATAAATGCTCCATTGACAAATACATAGAAACAGGTACAAATGTGTAAAATAATTCAACCTGGAGATATAGAGAAATCTCACGCCTGGCATTCCAGCTGTACCCCCTAACTTTACGTGACCTTGGCAAGTTCCTTAGCCCATGTGCGCTTCCCTTTGTTCATCTGTGAAATGGAGTTGTAAATATACCAAACCTTGAGAGTGTGGGAAGGTTGGTTATTAGGGTTAAATAAGTCCCCCCAAGTCCATATGCCAGCTCTCCAAAGCTCAAGCTGCCTCTATCCGTACTGTCTAGTAATGACTCCCCCATCTTCAGATAATGTTCAGTACATTGTATTTGGGGAAAAGTAACTCCCATGAGAAAATCTAAGATAAGTTTTTAATTTAAAGGTATTTTAACCTAAGTATTACGATTATGTTCCCATGGTTTCTTCTCTGTAGCTATATAAAGGTGTCGGGGGTGTAGCAATTCGTAGCTGCCAAAAACATAAGTACATTTTAGGGATAACAATGTAATGAAAACTGGGGGGCCTCGACATTTTCAGTTGATCCCCTTTGAATTTTATTAATGAATCCTTGGTAATATGTCTCTGTGAATGAAAGCTGTCTTGACATCACTGATTTTCTAAACCAAATATGGCTTCTCTGGATTTATTTTCAAAAACCTTCTTAGGAAGCAAATAGTCCTTGAGAAATTTTACCTGCATTTTTGGTGAGCACAAATAGTTAAACAAGAAGAAAAGTACTTTTATATTGTTTGCTGAAGTATACCTAAGTGTGAATAATTGGAGTTTTATTAAAACTGTAGCTGATAATACTTAAAAACAAACAAACAAACAAAAAAGCAAGAAAAAAGTCTGGTGGATGATACTGGGGCAAAACGTGTGTGTGTGTGTGCATGTGCATGCGTGTGTGTGTGTGTGTGTGTCTGTAAAATTGCGCTCCTCTTTTTAGGGCTGCACAGGGTGTAAGTTGTTTTCAAGCAGGCTTCGGACTCCTCCAGCTCCAGCTGTCATGTGTAATTAAACATTTGGCCTCCACAGTTACTATACGGTGTGCATATGCCAGCATTTCAAGCCTGGAATATGCATTTCAAAGAAGAATAATTCCCTGGAAATCCTAAATTGACAGGAGCAAAGACAGCCTGAAGGAAAGTAGTCAGCGAAAACTGTAAGGTCGGGATCTGATGATTAAAAAAGAAACTTCAAGAAGAACTTCAACCCTTAACTAAGCCAATGGAAAAGCAACGACAGTTGGCAAGCAGATTTCTGCGCAGGGAGCCTGACTGGGACCCTCTCGGGGTAATTTAATATTATCAGTGAGGTTCACCTTGCTGTATTCAGGCTTACCATTAATATTATTTAAACAGATATGTTTCTTAAAGCACATTTGGCGTCACTTATTTCTTCATGAATCTTGAAAATATTAAATGTGACGATTCATGTTGAGTCTGTAGTTGATTTATCTGGAAGCCTTCCTCCCTCTGTCCGCCTCCCCCCACCCCGGCTCGGAGGAGGCAGAGTTACAGATGATTCCACTTAGGAGTCGATGCCCCGTCTCAGGAAACAACAAAAAAACAACGCAACACCCAGTGCACGTTCTCACTACCAATCCCAGTTTGCAGCAATTTGTATTAATTACATTTCCAATTATGGGATAATAAAACCAGGAACTTAACTTTTCATTAAAATACAATTTTTGTTTTCAATAGAAGCACTTGGGCCAATTGTTCCCTGGCAAAATTCTCATTTCGTTACAGACACATCTCCGGCGTGTAGTTAGCCTGGAGTATGCCACATCCGGGAGCTCCTAAATGTATTTTCAGATAGCTTCAAAAATAATAGAAAGAAGTAAGGAATAGAACTCTTCAACTTTATTTTCTAGCCTCACCTGTGTGTGAAAATAACAATTAATAGTGATCCCAGAGACACCTTCCCCGTTTTCTCTTGCCTGCCACAGCCAAAAGACAGAACGCAAATACTTATTATGAATATTCAGGGAACAATTCGATCCCCTCTTCCACTGTGGAATTTTGCTAGAGAATCTATGAAATCCATTCACAAAACTCCAGGTGAATGACTTATGATGCTGTTTAGAAAGCACATGAAAAAAAAAAATTCTGGCAGAATTAAACATAAGTGTGCATCATTTGTTCCATAAATCAACTAGCATGGAAAAGTATCTTATTATTCATTAAATACTTATATAACACAAATTTTTCTTTTTAAGCAAAACTAGAAGGAGTAAAGATTAATAAAGCTTCTACCCTCCCCCACAATGGGAGAACAAAACATCAGTCAAGCCCTTACTCCACATTTGACTGAAATGACAGATGAAACTTACAAATGTTTTTCATAATTAAAAGAGAAGGTTTGGACAGAATGAACTAATCTTTACATTAAACACTAATAGTCTCCAAAGTTTCCAATTTGGTAAAAGGAGTAGGAATCAAAGAAACATCTGTATTTCCCTATGTTGGTAAATCTTTATGGATTTATCTAAACTTTAATCTTACCTATATCCTAATTACGGAAGACAAATTTAATATGAATGTTATATTTTTGGGAGAGGCAGCATAAAGCATCCCAAGTAACCAAGGAAGAGGAATTTCTATCTTCCTAACACAGAAGTTTATACACAAATGAATAAAGCAAGGAGAATTTGCAGATAAACTAACATTCTTAAATCAGTGATCCAATTATATTTATCTGATAAAACAAAACTAAAGATTTAGCATCGAGATTATCTCAGGTTTCAGGATTTAGTCTGGTCTCATAAGGTTGCTGAAGGAACAGCCTCCTTTATTAAAGATGAAATAAAATACTTACTTGACAATTTTGAATATTCACCATGAAGACTGAGCCCATCCTGCAGTTTGTAATTCGCTGAGTACCTATGAAAACTCCAACCACTTTGTGCCACGAAAATATCTTATTCAGGGACACACACTATTGATGCTTGGTGGATATCTGCTTTGTCTCATGCATTTCACAAGGTAAAAGTTGTTCCTTTTGTTAATTGTCCTCAAACTAGACAGCAGAGAGTGAGATGAAAGAAATCATGATTTGAAGAGGGGAAGGAAAAATGAAAAGAGGGAGGGAAAGGAACAGAGAAAAGAAATTTATATGAACAGAAGAGTCTCGTATTGCTTTGGGGACTCGACTGAGATTTAAACAGTTTCAGATTCTCCCTATTGAAAAAGAAAGCAAAAACATGGTAAAAATACTTTCATATGAACTCGAGCCAGTTAAACAACAGTTGTGAGGATATAGATGAAAAAGGTAATGTGATTCAGGTGAAATCCGGGTTTTTTTGTTTTTGTTTTTGTTTTTTTTTAGTAGGGATGACCATTCCCATTTAGGTTGCCATATAAAAATACATAAAATACAGGCTATCCTATGAGATTTTGACTTCAGAAAAATATTTTTAGTATAAATATTAACATTTAGGACATACTTATATTGACAACTATTTTTACTTTATCTGAAACTCAAATTAAAATGGTTGCCATACATACACAAAAATAATTTTGATGACCAGTTTAATATATATATATAATACAGTAACAGTTAAAATAAAAATACATAATATAGACAACAAAACATATGAAATGTAAAAATGAATATATGTATTTATGATTCTAATTCATCACTGTAGTAATATTCTAGAGAGTAAAATAAGGACAGAGAAAAAGAATAAAAAATGCCACAAATCAAAAAGGAATGTCTAAAACTGTGTGGATTAATAGAAGCCTTTATCGCATGTGTTCAAAATAATACATAATCTCCAAAAGAAACTACAAGAAATAATGAATCAGTTTAGCAGGGCTTTTCTGAATACAAGGTAAAAATACGCAAAGCAATTGAATTTCTATATAGCAGTGATAAAAAATTAGAAATTTAAATTTTTAAAAAGTATCAATTAGAGTAATATAAAAAAGATATTTTAAAATATCAGTTTACAAATTATGTGCAAGACTTGTGTCATGAAAACCCAAAATACAGATGAAAAAAATCAAAGAAGGCCTAACTTGAAATATCATATACTATTCAAGGGAGAATTCTCTCTTAGTAAGGGTCAGCTTTCCTCTTGCTGTCCGTGGATTGTCTGCGGTTCCAATCCAAAGCTCAGATGTACCTTTTATTTATGTATTTATTTTAGAAATTGATACATTGGTTTTAAAATTTATATGAAGCAAAAATGAAGAATGCCCAGTGCAATTTTGCAAAAGAACAAGCCAAAAGACTTAACGTTATCTGATTTCTATGTTACCATAAAGCCACAGCAAGCTGGACAGTATGATCAGTGCTGATCAGAGAACCACCCTCCTGAGCCCACAGAATGCCACACACTGTGCGATCTGCTGATGTCTGATGAAGTTTCATAGTTACGCAAAAAACAAGAGATCTTTTTAACAGAAGCTGGAACATTTAGATATTTATATGCAGGTAGAAAAATTTGACCTTGGAGGAGAGAAAACATTCTTAGATATGTCAACAAATATATAATAAATAAAAGAAAAAACTGATAATTAGTCTTCATCATGCTTAGAAGCTCCTTGAAATTCATTATAAATAGAATAAAAAAGAAATCCACAGACTGTGAGAAAGTAGTCATGAAGAGCAGGGTAGATATTCAGACTCTACAGAGAACACTCACGTGTCAACAGCAAGAAAGTGAATTCCCTGGAAAAGCAAGGAGCAAAGGATTTGGACAGACACATAGTATAGAAAGAAATGCGTATGGAGACGGCAAACAAACCCATGGAAAGAACCTCAGCAACATTACTCATTAGGGAAATGCAACATAAATCTGCACTGCGATACACTACAACCCCTCTGGAATGGATTTTTAAAAATTATTCACACCCGCACTGGTGAGACAGGAGATGATGGCTGCTCATGCGTTACCAGGAATAATGCAAGACGACTTTGCTATGCTGGAGTAGAGTTTGGTACCACTGTGTGAAATTAATTTACCATGCAGCCTAGCGTTCTCATTCCTTGATATATAATAGAGACACCTACATGAAAAAACTTTATGAGAATGCTAAATTTTTTATTCAAATTGCCAGGAACTAGAAAAAATACAAATGCCCTTCCATTCAGGAACAGATTAATCAAGCAACAGTTTCATTTATGCAATGGAGTATTATTCAGTGTTAATAAAGAACAGATTACTAACATATAAAGCAATGTGGATGTATTACAAATGCAGTGTGGTAAGAAGGGAGATTCAGTTTTATGTCCCATATTTCATGTCTGTAGTATATTGAACAAGACTGAACTGCCAAGTCCAAAACTGTCCAGGGACTTCCAGGTCCTTGACATGGTGACGGTGCTTACTTACAGTGGTGCTCATAAACACTTCAGTATGCTTGAATGATTCTCTACCTGTGTAGCAGTGGTAACCTTACTTTGTACATTTCTAAAAACTCAGTGTCGTGTGGTGACATGTAGCTATATTTTCACCTACTTGGGAGGCTGAGACAGGAGGATTCTTGAGCACAGGATTCTAGTGTAGGCTGAACCAAATAGCATGACCCAGTGTCTTTAGAAACAATAATATTAATAATGATGATAATGCCATAACCTTAAGTTAAAATGGTTTAATTTTTTCATGTAAATTATGCCACAATAAAAAAAGTGAATAGTTAGAATTTAGAATGGATTGAGAAGGAAAAGCTACAATTTTAGAAGTGAAAGTTATATTTTAGCAAACAAAATGGATTAGATCATCAAGTTATAAAACCAAATGAGAGAAATTCTATAAAATATAGTGAAATGAGGAACCACAAGGAAGACTACAGCAAAGGAATGCTAGATAAATGAGAACCAACACAACAAAATCATGCTTCTGATGAACACAACTGAAGAAAAAGACAGCCATTCAAACATGGCGGAAGGCACGTTCCTGAGTCACAGTGGAAGCCACAGAGCCAAAAAGAGCTTTTTTTTCAGTTAATGAAAAACTAGTGAAATCAATTCCAATGAAGCCCCTTAATGACTAGATTGAACTATGAGCAAGTGATTAGTAAAATGAGTGCTCTAAATGACCCACGATATCTCAGCCGAGAGCTCTCTGCAAGAGTAACTCCCTGTCAATTGGCCATCAGTGTCATCAAAGACCCAAAGAACAGGCTGTCTAAAGACAAGTTCAAGTTTCCTTCAACTTCAAAAGGACCCGACTGACTCCAATAATCTTGTTTGAAAAAAAAATTTTTTTAAATCATTGGAGGATAAAATTCAACCAAGAAATGAAATAAAATTGAAACTTAAACAACACAGACTTAACAGCAAGAGATAAAAGTGAACCTTAAGGATTTTAAAATATAAAACTGAGATTAGGACTTACAGATACATAATATACTGTTATTACTAAACATGTTGACAATCTATAAGGAAATCTTCTAATTTCCAATTAGCAAATTATAAGGTCAGCTTGTATAAAGATATGTAATTGAACTTACTATTCTTAGCAGAGAGATATTTAATACTGTTGAAGCCGAAATATATAAAAACCAAACAAAAGCAAATGATGCTAACCCGAAAGACTTTAATTTTTAGATTCATACCCTTTAACATTTCTAAAGTGAATAAAAGATTGATACTCAAAAATTACCACAACTTTGTTCTTCTTTCCTGTGTGAGTCACATAAAATAAACTTCAATAATATTTAAAAATAAAAGTTCACTGAGAGCATGACATTCAAACAAAGTTCCAGGAGTCTTCAGCATTGTACTGCAACAGAAATATTGCTGGCTCGGACTTCTGGGGACAGAAACAAGACCCCAGGACAGACCCTCGGAAACTCCAAATTCTGCTGACAGGAAGTGGACTTGCTGAGGCCCTCAGATGCAAACACCGGACAGTTTTGTTACTTTGATTCCTGGTGTTTTCTGAATGTGACCAGTCCACTCACAGGAGACCCTAAAAGGCGTGACATGTTCTTGGTTGAAGTCACAGAGAGGCAGCCAGGAAGGCAGCGAGATTCAGGGTGTGAGAGGATATAAAACTTCTGTTGCTGGAGACAGCCACACAGGAAAGCCTGAGAGGGTGTGCACAGAGGCCACAAACAAGTCCCCATCCAACAGGTAGTGGGTCAGTGGGGACCTCAGCCCTACAACCAAACAGAACTGAATGTGGCCAACACCTGAGGACCACAGAAGGACATTTCTTTTCTGCCGTCTCCAAGAAGGAAGATAACAGGAGCCAACTCTGATTTTTCCTTTCTGAAATTTTATGCACAGAATTATGTAAGATCACCTGGATTTTTGAACTGCAGAAATTGTGATATAAAAATGATTTTGAGATCTTAAATTTAGGTCATATATTATATGAGGAAGCAAAAACTAATATGGTCCCATATGGTATTTTATGCTGAGAAATACTGTTTTAACAGCAACAAGAGAAATATTGCATATGAGCACCACCAAAAAGCATATTGATAGGAGATTTGAAAAGTGGCCCACGACTAGTTTGATCAGTTCAATTAATAAAGCAGCATGATAAAAACTATTAAGACATTTTGTTTTGTTGACAGAGAAAAAATCTCTGTCACTGACTTTTTTAGGTATTACAAATGAAAATGTTAAAATTTTCCCATATGTAGCATTATGAAGGCCACAGATGCCAGGAAACTCTAGAAGACTCTTTAATTAGCCGGCTTTCTCATTGCTGGGACACAGAACCTGACACCCACCACTTACAGTAGGAGTGGTTAATTTGCCTCATGCTTTCAGAGGATTCAGTCCATGGCTAGCTGACTCCAACAAATCTCACAGTGGAACAGTGTGGTAGAGCTCAGCTGTTCAGATCATGGTACCCCAAGGAGCAGAACAGAGTAACAGTGCTAGAGAGAAAGGAGTGACAGTGATTTAAAAAAAAACAAAAACCAGCCATATCTCCATGACCCAGTCATTAATACCCAGAAGCCAGCATCACTAAGACCCTGGGCAGTCCCCTAGCCAGTCAATTGAAACCACGAATTGACACTTCACCACCACAACCCCTGATGCTATGGTGTGATCTCCCCTCACACTGGACCAGGTTGTGTCATCTCCACTGTTTAGAGGATTAAAGCAACGCAACTATTTCTTGGGTTCCCTTCCTCTCCTGATATGTTCTGAGAGAAGCCAGTTGGTACAATGTGGTCAGCTGTGTGGAGTTTCCCATGCAATGTGGAACCAAAATTGCCAGCCATCAGTCACGTGTTGGGAGCACTTACAGTGGGTGCCAGGCAAACTTCAGAGTGATGCAGGCTACCATGCTGCTGGATCCTGAAAAGAGACCCTGGCCAGAGCCTCCAGACACTTGAACTCCAGAGTGAACACTTTCAGTGCCATCCTAACAAGTAACTTGCTACTCACTAGAAAAACGATCAGTGCATCTAATCAGGTCACAAAATGATTCATTTCCCAAACAATTACCCATGTAATTCACATTGAACTCAACAAGTCCTACCATAGAGTTCTTCTAAAAACACCAAGAGCTGATCATATCATCCCCAAATCACATTTGCATTAACCCCAGTTATACCAAACTCATGTATTAAGCAAATGATGAGCACTACCCTTCATCAGAACAAAGACCATAGCCCACAGTCAACATGTCTGTTGTGTGACTTCACACCTACTCCAAGTTCTCTCTCTCTCTCTCTCTCTCTCTCTCTCTCTCTCTCACACACACATACACACACACACAGTGTTTAAATATTTTTGAAAGAATCATTGATCAGATGAATGCATAATTTAAACAAGTGTTTAAACATGCAAATTGTTGTCTGGTGTTGATTTTTCCACGAACCGTAAGGGCTGAACCTGGTACTTCTCCATGAGCAAGGATTTGAGTGATTCTTGGTTTGTTATCTGTGCACTTGTTGACCCTCTCAGCCAAGATATGGAAGCAACTCTCCACTCTGTTCATTTTGCATTGCTATTGATTGTATTTTAAAAAATCGATGCTTAAAGGGAAACAGAGTCTTAAAGAACCTAACAGTGGGTAGGACTCACAGGATTTTACTAAAACAGGAGACTGCCTGAAAATGGCGTTGAAATTGTGAAATTGTTGGTAATGTTTAAAATAAACATTTCCAACCGCACCACAGGGGTACACTGTGTAGTGTTCCACGTGGAGCCACAACAAATCCAAAGTCACAGCCGTGCCATATTATGACTCTGTCACTCAAGGAAGGAGAGTTTCCTAAGGTTCTTCTCACTGTCCTCGCAGCAGGAAGATGAAACTTAGGAGAGATATTGGGGTGGTCTCTTAGCTCTTTAAATGAAAGCTTACAAGGGAGTCTGCCACCTATGTTTTCCAATAGACCAGCAGTGGGAGAGGAAATGGTTCAGACTCAAACTGATTTCTAAGGCACCTGCTAAGCAAGTGGCATCGATATCCATGACCTTTGATCAGGATTCTGTTTCCGGCAAGACAGTTATTAAAGGCGAACAGCCCTATGGCGTGGGAGTGACAGTACTAGGATGAAAATGGTCTAACACCAAATTTGATGGATTGCTTGAATGAAATATTTTTAATCACAAAACAGCAGTCACTGGAAGAAAGAGCATAAAATCATTGTCATGATAACATTCAGTGGCGAGTCTTACTGCTATTTCTGCCACACTATGACACCCCAAAAGCACTAGATTCATGGGGAGAAAAAATGAAAATAGGTTGTGGCAATTGGAATTCACCCTTTAATCATTGTCTATTTCCAGTCGGCCCTATTACGAGTTACTCTATATGTCTACGTATCTAAATATTTTGCTAAGTAGAAGGTTTCAATGGAATAAAATGGAGCAGCTGTGCTCTTGGGGAAATGCTTTATATATAATAATGAATAAGCTTCTTTTAAAGAGTGGTTATTTGAATCAGACAAGCCATCTAACATTTCATTACTTGGTAAAACCTTTTACAAACCCTATGATGTAAACAGGCAATAGCAATCACGGAGATATATCTCTTCTCATAACTTGATTCAAAATATTTCAAATAGCTGGTTAGCATTCATGGATAGATACGTATTCATAAATGTGTATATGTGTGGATTTCATACATGAATAAATAATATTTAGAAGTAGAAAATACAAGAAAAGAAATATACACATATAAAAAGAAAAACATCAAATTTTCCATCTTGGTTATTTGACTGTACTGTGTACATGAAGTAAGAAAGTCGAAGGTTCATATACCATTCAATAAAACCTTCAGTATATTTGTTAACCTCAATACTGCAGTTACAATGAGTCTCCTATCTTAGGCAGGGATTCCAAATGAAAGAAAGGATGCTGTTAAACTTGGATTTCTGATTAATGAGTAATGGTGTTGGTATAACTGTAGCCCAAGCATTACATGAGATACACTTGTAGAAATATATATTTATTTGAATTACAAATTTAAGCCACCATTTTATGCACTTATTTTAAGATGTGGCATTTTATAGACTATAACTTGCTTTGCTTCCATTCTTGCAGATTAGTTAGTATACTTATTTACCAGTTTCTTAAACTTGTAATTGTTCAATATTACTTCTTTCTTTTGAAACAGATATTCCATTTTTATTGTTCTTTATGGAAAATTGTGTACTTTTAAAATATACCATGAGAAAAAGAATAAGTGAATGCATCAATTTCATGTTAAAATGCAGCATCATCGGCGCCTTTGTCCATCCTGACAGCATTTGATGAAAGTAGTCTATTAAAAGGAAGAAAGCAGAATTACAGCACATGGCCTGAAGGGATTCTTCAGCCAGCATTGTTTTCACTGCCCAATTCACGGGATGCCAAACTCACCAACTGCCCCTGTGGGAGGCTCCGGTAAAACCCTGGCCACACCGAGCAGAGGCAGCACGTGAGCTGGCCTGGGGAGTCTCCGCAAATTCAACGTGCAGGAATAGTTTCCCCTAAATCCTATTGCATTGTACTATAATGTAGGATATCAATGCACTTGGAAAAGACCCCTTCCTAGAAAAATAAAGAAGAATGCGGGACTGAAATAAAATGTGACTTAAGGAAAATATTCCTCCAAAGTTAAGGAAGAATTTGAAACAAATTATACAAGGAAAACAATCAGCATCTTTTTATTAGGATATATTCAAGACCAACGCATAATTGTTTATAAAGGGAACATATTTTCATTAATGATAGAAAAATTCTCCATATAGAGAGATATAACTCTCTATATAAGGCTGAAGAGTTTTAAAATTTTTAAGTATTAATAACAATGGAAACAATCTTTCAATGCTTTAGACAGCATTTATATTGATATTATGATGTCTTAAAAATTAAGAATTTGGCAAAAAAAGAAAATAGTTATTTAGGAAAAGTCTATGATTAAATATAGGATACAAAATTTTGCTTGATTCCTAGATGTAAAATTATATTTGCATAAAAAAGTTCTGAAAAAGATAATAGGCAAAAAAATCCCACATCTGCTGAAGTTGCAGGATTTCAGAAAAATATTTTATTTCTTATAGCAATGTTTTATAGCACCAGTTTTTGCAGCTATAATTAGTTTTGTAAATTATCGTTCCATGGCCCTGGCAGTATTTCAGAAAATGACATTGCAATACTCTAAAATAAAACAGTAGATTCCAAAATGTATTTAAGTGTTTATTTTTTTCATCCTTTAATATATTATGATGACTTGGTGTAAATGCCTTTGAAATTTATGCCTTCTACCCCTAGTTCATGTCTCATTCATTCACAACCATCTTTCACTAAAGAGTAAAAAATAAGAAAATTGTAAACCAGGACAATTCTATCTTACACATTTTAGCTAACAATCACTTATAATGTCAAATAAGAAAATTTGAGACAAATTTCATAATTAGAGTGTACAACAGTACTAGCTAGTAACTCTTTCCCAAAGATTGTCACCAGTCTCCAATAGAAGTTAGAGCACTACAGCCACAAATGAATGCAGCAAAGCAGTGATCTTGAAATTACAGCAGCATTTACAAGTTACAATACATATTACAATCTTTGTGAGCCAAAATACAAACTGTACTGATAGTTGTGTATTCTACATCAAAAAAAAAATAGTGTATTTGTCAGTTTGGCATTGCTATAACAAAGTATCTGAGGCAGTAAACTTTTACAGAAACAAATTACACAGCCCATGGTTCTAGAAGTTGCTATCCAAGACCGGGTAGCTTCATTGATTTGGAGCTCCAGTCAGGGTGCTAATGACAATGGCAGGGAGTGTGAAAGATGTAGACTGCATTCACCGCAAGCCAGGAAGCAGAGAGACAGAGATTGAGGTCCTGTTGTCTTTTTCAAGGGCATGCGCTCAATGACGTGATGACCTTTCCCTAGCTCTCACTGAGGAGAGAACCACAGCATCTTCCACTGCGTCCTCTTGGACACAAAGCCTATAACACCTAACTTTTGCAGGTCTTCTCAATTCAACTCAGGCAAGAGAACTTAGAGTAAGTTTTAGAGCACTAGGGAACTAAAAGTAGCAGTTTGTTACATCAGACTTCCAGCAAGGCAACAAATGCTGGATGTCAACGCCAGTTCAGATCATCAGCAGGTCTCAGGACTGTTGGGGTGTCCTACTGCTACTGGGATGATCTCTGCTTAGAGAACTACAGTAGGAGGATCATGCAGCCTTCCTCTGGGGAGATGCATCTTTCCAACGCACCACATGGCTCGAGCTGTGGTGTAGGTGGGAGAAAAGCCCAATCACACAACCCTGACCCATGAGCAACTTCTGATTTTAAGGTCTCCACACTGCATGGAGATAAAGGAAACTGAGTGCTTACAGTTTTTGTCTGTCTGGCATCTCTAATGATGCCTTCTCATCCTCTAGCTCCACAGGAGAGATGCGCTTCATAGCTTTTGAATTTTGCCGTCTGCCTAGTCTTTCTTTTTCCAGTTTTTATATTTTACTAGTACCTGTTTGCAGTACATAATGATTAAACTCCTCGTGGGGAGTTGGTACCTGTACACATCACATCTTAATTGTTTTTTCACCCCTTTTTCTTTCTCTCCCTCCCACCATCTCTCACTTAGGAAAGACCTATCTCTCTATTTCTGATGACTTCACTTTTATTTGGGTCTTTATTTATATTTAGTTTTCTAGTATAAGGAAAATATTTGATATGGAATCATTTGTGTTTGATTTATTTCACTCACCATTATGATCTCAAGGTGCAACCATTTTCCTACAAATGACTCAAGTTTATCTTTCTTTAGGGCAGAGGAATATTCCATGGTGTTTAAATCCCACAATTTCTTTATCTGTTCACCTGCTGATGGACAGACAGGCTGCTTCCAATATTTAGCTATTGTGAACTATACTGCTATAAATATGGGTACACATGTATCACCATTATATGATGCCTTTAGCACCTTTGGGTCCATGCCTGGAAGAGGAATAGCTGAGTTGACTGTTATAGGTTTTGGAGGAACCTACATACTGATTTCCATAGTGGTAGCACCAGTTTACACTCCTACCGACAATGGAGAAGGGCTCCTTTGTTACCATAGGTTTACAGCATTTGTTATTACTTGAGTTCTTGATGATGACCATTTTTTCTGGGGTAAGATGAAAGAAACATCAGTTTTGTTTCAGTTTGCAGTTCTCTAATGGTGAGAAATTTTTGGAAATTTCTTTGTATAGTTATCGGCCATTCATACTTCTTCTGAGAACTGTCTATTAATTTTGTTTGCCCACTTTTCTTTACTGGATTGGGTCTTTCATATTGATGGTCTAACTTTTTGACTTCTTTGCATATTCTAGATGTTAGTCCTTTGTCTGAAGAATTGCTGGCAAATTTTTTTCCATTCTGTAAGTTGTCTCTTAACTCTGCTGATCGTTTCCTTTGCTGTACAGAAGTTTTTAATTTGATGTGATTTTATTCATTGATTCTTGACAATATTTTTTGTGCAATTGGATTTCTGTTCAGAAAGTCTTTGTCTTACTCATAACTTCAAGATTTTTACCTGTTTTATCATTTAGCAGATTAAGAGTTTCTCTTTCAACATTTAGATCTTTGAATTTGTTTTGATTTTAGTTTAGTACATGATGAGACATATGGTTCAAGATTCAATCTTCTGCATGTGGATATCCAATTCTATTTAAAAGGATATGTTCCCTCCAGTGTATATTTTTGGATCCCTTGTCAAAGATCAAACAGCTGAATATGCCTAGGGTTGTTTCTGCATCCTCTATTCTGTTCCATCCATCCCCATGTCTGTTTTGTGTCAGTATCATGACTTTTATATCACCATAGCTTTTTAATATAACTTCAAATCTAGCATTGTGGTGCCTCCTGCTTTGCTCTTGTTGCCCAGGATTGCTTTGGCCATTCTGAGTCTCTTCTGGTTCCATCTGAATTTTAGGATTGCTTTCTCCAGGTCTGTAAAGAATGCTGTTGGTATTCTGACAGGGACTGTTTTGAATCTGTGTGTCAGTCTTGAAAGTGTAGCCACCTTGACTCTGTTGGTTCTGCCTATCAAAGAACAGGGGCTATCTTTTCACTGTCTGGTGTCCTCTTTGATCTCCTTTTCAGAGTACTGTAGTTTTCACTGTAGTGGCTTTTCACTTCTGTGTTTGGGTTAATTCCTAAGTATTTATTTTTTCTTGATGTCACTATGAGAGGTATTGTTTTCTTAATTTCTTTTTCAGTGAGTTCATTATGCGTGTATGGAAGCATTGCTGATTGTTATGTGTTGATTTTGTGTCTAGCTACATTGCTGGACTCAGTTAAATTTAACAGTCTTTTGGTAAAAATTTTTTGGGTCTTCTATATAAAAAATCACGTGTGCAAATAATGATAAACTGACTTCTCCTTTTCCTGTGTATATCCCTTTTATTTTGTCCTCTTGTTTGATTGGTCTGGCTAAAGCTTTGAGTACTATGCTGAACATGATTGGGGATAGTTGACAGCTTTCTCTTGTTCCTGATTTTAGGGGGAAGTTTTCAGTTTTCCCCTCGTTACTATGGTGTTGGGTGTCAGTTTGCCACAGATGGTTTGCATTGAGATAAGGACCTTCTGTACCTATTTTCTGCAGTGTCTTCATCATAAATGGATGTTGAATTTTGCCAAAGAATTCTTCTGGGTCTACAGAGGAGATCGTGTGATTTTTGTCCTTATTCTGTTCATGTAGCCACAGTTCATTGCTTTCCATTCTCTGAAAAGATAATTTGAGAAATACCAGGCGGGATCCACAGCACATTCACCTGGAGAACAGTTCAAAGTCACAGCAGGCGAGATGGGAAAGTTCTGAGTGTTGATCTGGGTGCTGACCTAAAACTGCATGTGCAGGAAAGTGAGATGAAACTCTGCACACACGTATCAAGGTCGACTTCTTGCTGTCTGGTATGACATGATAGTGGAGTAAGACACGGACTTGCGAAGGCTGCCACAGAGCTCCCTGACTTATGTGCAATTATCTACTAGTCTGTAACTATTCAAAAATAAAACCTCTGGTCCAGGTTTAGCTATTTAATCTGTGTTTCTTATTCTCCACCACTTTTGCTTCCCACCTGTTCCACCACAGGAAGACGGAAACACACAGTGAAAGGAAGCAGTAATCTATTTCTGCTGAAACTAGAGCAAAATGTTAGAGACTCAGAAAACAAAAGTAAAAAAAAAAAAAAAAAGGCCACACAAGAAACTGGATGTTAGAAAATACACATTTGTGATACTGGGTGTCTTAGTTACTTTTTGCTCGTTGCTGAGACAAAATACCTGACGCCCAAAGTTAGGGAAGGAAAGGTTTATTCTTACAGTTTCTCAGGACTTTCAGTCCATAAAGTGGGCTCCAAGGCAGCATGGGATGACGGGGCTACAGTTCATGGCAGCTGCAAGCTGCAGGCCGCAATCCGCGCTGGTGAGAGAGAGAGGGCGGAAGTCGGGAAGCAAGCAAGAGGAAGACCCGCCTTCCCTTATACTGTATCTCAGCTCCACCCCTGGGCAGGTGTAGCAGTCATGTCATTAATCCTGGTGCTAGACAACAAACTGATCACAAGCATCAGACTCAGCCCCATCAAAAGTATGAGGACTTGGGGGTACATAGCATATCCTATACACTGGGGATTGAAGCCAGGCCCTTTCCTTTGAGCTACATCTCTAGTACTTTATTTTATTTATTTTTTTGAGACAGGGTCTCATTAAGTTTCCCAAGAGGGCTTGAACTTGTGATCCTCCTCCCTCAGCCTCTGAGAGTTCTGGGATTATAGGCATGTGCTACTGCATACCATATTTGTATATGAATTTTGAAATCAGAAATGTAAGAAAAGCTGGGAGTTTGGCTCAACAGCTTAAGCACCTGTCTGGTAAGTGCAAGGCTATGAATTTGATTCCCAGTGCCAAAAAAAAAAAAATAGAAATATAAGAATATAAAAAAAAACAGCTAGGGAAATTGAGAGATTTATATACACATATTGAGAGAGTTCACAAAGTGAAACTGTCATAAGTTTTCCTAGCCCACTGACATAATACAGACAAGACTGAAGAATTATTTCAGGATAAATGTTAATATTTATCTAATAAATTTTAAAAGAATTAAAAGCCAAAGTACAGACCAGTGTGTCAGGAAACGGAGACACCAAAGCTAGATGTTGAAGACTTGAATTAAATGATATGCTGAATTAAGAATCATAGAAGGTCAAAAAAGCCTGAGTTCAAATCCTGCAGCCTTACTTGTTATATAAATTTGTGAATGTGACAAAATACAGTCAGGCCTCATCTGTAAACCTGGAGTAATAATAACACTAAGCTTCTGTATGCATGTTTTCAGGATTGAATAATACTAAATACTTAGTATCTAAAGAGATGTCACACATTTAATTAATGCAAATTTTATACCTGTGATATTTGAGCAATAATTCCCAAATCGCATCACTGAAAGCAGCTAATTAACTTGCTTAAGTAGTCTGGTGTCCCATAAAACAAAATAAAGCAAACATCATATAACTGTTATGTGTATACAAACCAAAAAACCAAAACCTAAGCAACAACACTTGGAAAAAAAAGCACTCACCACATTGTCTTCTTCTCCTGAATTTCCAGCAAATGTTGAGATTCCTGAAGCAGGGTCAGGGATGCAGCTCAGTACATCGCACTTGCTTAGCATAAAGAAGTCCTGCAAAATAACAATAAGTATTTAAGCTCATGAAGTGAATGATGTGTGTGACTTCAGGGTGGCACTTCCTGAACTTTATTGCACCCCAGTTTAAGGACCACTTGTCCCCCCTGGTGGGGCCCTGTCCTTTTCCAAATGGCTCCGGGGAATCTTCTGGAACCAAGAATTGCTTAACATTTCTAGCATCAGGATTCATGTTTGAAACTCTTCTACAGGAAACACAGACATGATGAACACTTTCTTCAGGCAGTTAAATTTTCCATTATTTGATAACACGTGTTTTCCTGTTTGCTGAGTCCCTGAAGCACCTCAGCTTGTAAGGGGAAGTTTGCAAACCCCGAGGGAAGCGGGCCTGCACCGCGGAACAGGGATCCATCTGAATGTGACAATGTTCTCAGGCCAGAGGTCCATAGATAGATTCTCCAGCAGCCTTGTAAAATGCTGATTTTTCTTCTGAGGACTCCTTTAAAACAATTCTCAGTCATGTTGTAGTCATCTGATCACCCTGTAACAAGGGCCCATGTTGATGATCTCCCCAAAACAACAGTATTTGACTTGAAATTATCTCAAATTCTGTTAGATGTTTCTCTCTCCTACAAAAGAAAGTCTTCATTGCTTAAATATAAGAAAGTATTTACCTAAGTTATTTTTTTAAAGTACATTATTTCCCCACATGTTTTTAGTCAGATGGAAAAGACAATTTCTTTTTGTGTTATGAAAACTTTCCAAGTTACATATTTAGTTTTTTTTTTTAAACTCCCATCTATTTTCTCTTTGCATGCTTACAATTATTGCATTTGTCTGTTGCTCAAGCACTACTGTATATCCTTTGCTACTTTTTACCCCCTTGGTATAGCAAAACTATCTGGGATCCAAAACTGGCTTGTATCAAGTGCTTCTTCCATGTTCCAATCACATATCCCTTTTGGTCAACACAGTTTCCTCCCAGATTTTAAGTGAATCAAGCTGCTAATGCGACATTGAGATCTTATGCAGAGGACAGACACTTTCAGTGAACAGACAAACTGGGTCTCTAATGACATGGGTCTAATAATCACCTACAGAAAGAGAATGAAAAAGCAAAACTACATCCCAGATCTTTCACTCATCAGAATGAATGTGAACAATGGAAAAATCAACATGTACCAGGTGCAGGAACAGGAAATAGGGCAAGACCATGAGCTTTGATTGTCAGAGCCACAAGATGTCCTTGGAGGGATTTTGCTGAAGACTTCGGTGATTTCTACACAGTAACTTCAGCTGGCACATGTAAACCAGATTGGAAGAAGGCAATGGTGGAAGATAAACTGCTAGGCAGAAGCTGCTGTTCTTCAAATTAAGGTAATGCAATAGGGAAACATTTAGATGTAGAAACAATAAAAATGGCTGATAGATTGGATGCAGACCAAAAGTGGAGGGGGGACTCGACAGTGACCCCATCCATGGCCTCCCTCCCAGGAGGTGATGCTCATGGAGGTGGAAATGTCCAGGGAACAGGTTTTGAATGGGGCTTAGGAGTCAAGTGTTTGATGTTGGGTATGTGAGGTCACCCTGCTGAGAATCTACACACTGAGGTGTTTTATGTAACTGACTGATAATTTCACAAAAGGATTTGAGTTGGCATTATAAGTTTAGGAGGTTCTATCATATATATTGTTTTCCAAAGGCATGAGAAAAGGAAGTTATTTTGAGAAACATATAAAGAGGCACATTTTCAAGCCCAGGAAAATTCAGTGCTTACTTTGATAATGTTCAACAACACAGAGAGGTCAGGAAAATTGTAAGCAAATAAGGAACATGTGATGTTGCAGGGGTCTCTGGGTAAGGATCTCAGAAAAGATTGGACACTACTGTGACAGTGAATTCATGACCACAGGATTGGGCAACTAAAGTTTGCAGTGATCTTAAAGGAACTGATGATGGAACCAGATGGAAGTCTTGGGAGACTTGGTTTCAGCCTCAGTAGGTAAAGAGCTTAGAATGTATTGGTCCCAGCCACACAGTCAAGGGATAGAAGACTTTTCACTGACTCAGGGGAAAGCAGGGTTTAGTACCGTTGTCTGTAGGGTGAGCACATCTGACAGATACAGAGGCAGGACTCCCTGGATGGGGCAGAGGCTGCCACCCCCATGCCCTGATAGGAACATCTAAATGGACCTGTGATGAATGACAGAGACTGCCTGCAAACTGGAAGCCCTGTCAAGGATGCCCCCGGGCCAGCAGACATGGAGAAGGCAACACTTCTGCTACTTTTCCCCCAGGAACCCCTGAAGATTCTCTCAGTGAGCATCGGAGAAAGATCTCGGAGTGCTAATGGGGAGCAGAAAAGAGCCATCCTGAGCCGCCACACTCTCCTCATTAACAGGAATCTAGTGGCCTGTCTCACCTAAGCGATACCAAAAAATCAGACAAGAATTCCCTGGACAAGAGATGGGGTTTCAAAGAAACAGACAGAAAACCTTATGGCCATAGGAGGAAATGGCAAAAGGGTTACAGAGTGTGAGCTGCTCAAGGGCTAGAACTTCTAAAAACATTGAATGCCTGAGACCCAGCCCACTAAAATGCAAGCACTCCATTGCATCTACCCTTCCAGTAGCCTCGAGAATAGTAACAGCACTAGCAGAGCTATGAACTTTACCAACCTTCTCCACTAAACAGTAAACAGGGAAGCTCCAGAGCTACTGGGGATATTAAAAATAAATAATGAAAGAATATGAGATCTCTGAGAACTGTTGTTGCAGCAAACATTAAACAGGGTCCAGCTTCTAAATGTATTAATATAAATGCTTTGCAGACAAAGGAAATAATAAATATTCAATGTCTATATAATTTAATATCTGCTGCCAAGCATACCCTGTCCAGTTCTCAAAAAAAAAAATGTACACTTGTGCTAAGTCAAGAAGCACAAATTCTAAAGTGACAAAGCACATGTTATTGTAAGGCTCATATAAAATACAGACAGATGTTGGAATACTTAGAACTTAAAAATGACCATGACTAGTATGCTAATTGCAGTAATCGAATAAGGGGAAAATATGTAAGCCCCAAAGAGGAGAAAGAGAAGGAAAACATCAGACAGGGCCAAAAGGAAATCAGTAAGCATAACTGAAATAAAAAGGAACTTCTATGCATTCATTAGTAGATTCAACACAGTTGAAGGAAGAATCAGCGAATATGAAGATAAGATCCTCAAAATTCCACAAACTAACGTAGGAAAGAGAAACACACGAGCAGGTGAAGAAAAAGGGAATGGACTAGAAGTAACATTTGAAGTAAATGTAACTGAAAACTGTTTAGTAACAGGCACAAAATCACAGAAGCAATGAGCCCAGAGAATAAGAAATTACATATAAAACAAAACAAAAGCACTCATGCTTATCATATTAAAACTATAGAACACTAAAGGCAAAGATCAAATCTTAAACGGTGACGGAGTGGAAAACACCTTAGTTATGAAAGAAGCAGAGAGCTGGATGTGATGTCCCACACCTGTAACCCCAGCACTATGAGAGGCTGATGCAGGATTCCAAATGCAACCCCAGCCTGAGCAACTAAGGAAGATCCTGTCTCGAGGCAGGGGAGGGGAGAACACAGGATTAAGACTCACATACAAGTTTTCCTCAAAACAATTCAGACAGGAAGAGAATAAAATATTCAAATTGTGGGAAAGAAAAGAAGAAACCTAGAGACATATATTCAGTAAAGTAAGCATTTAAAGCTAAAGCAGTCGGAAATACAACTCAGTGGCTTGGTGCCTGCCTGGCAAGCACAAGGTCATGAGTTCGATTTCCTGTAAAAAAAAAAAAAAAAAGAAAGAAAAAAAAAACGCTAAAGCTGAAGTGAGTATGTTTCAGATAAACAAAACCGACGGGTCCCATAAGGAATGTTCAAACAGTTCTTTAGATAGCAAGGAACTATTGTCAGCAAAGCACAGTTCCATACCACAGGAGAAGAGCGCCTAACAAACAGTAGGTTAAGGTATCAAATGTTTCATTTCCTTATTCATGACCGACTGACAGAGAAGATCATTTTAAACAATCCTAATGTTGTGCCTTAAGGAATTTTAGGATACGGGTAAAGAAAATGAACCAGAGCAACGCATGAAGGGCCGGGTCGAGGAGTCACCGAGAATCTTCCGTAGTCAGGTCCGGGCTTGGTGTGGGCAGCAGCATGGAGCTGTTTGAAGGTAGACTTGATGCTTAGTTTTCAATATTTTTAAATGTTTGTTGGAAATCCTATGGCAACCACTGACAAAGCTTTCATGACATTGAGGAGTAAAGCGTATAAAATGGAATCACATAAATGCTCAATTAAACAGAAAAAAGAAAACAAGAAATGCGATGAATGGAACACATTCGCGAAGGAGATACAGCTTCGTCCATGTGATGTGGGTGATCACTGTGATCTGTAAAGGGCTTCAGAACATCTCTTAAAGGACTAAGGTTATTGCGCTGACTTGAAACAAAAACTGTAGATTCAGCCATCAGCAGTCTTTTAGAAATCCAGTTTAAATATAAAGAATCAGGTTAAAATAAAAGAATCGTGAGTTATTCCACACTAGCATTAATCAAAACAAAGTTGGGACAGCTTTACTCCGACAAGCCAGTTTTACAATAAAGAACACAGCCAGGAGCAGGAGGGCATTGCGTAGAGTTACAGAGGTCAGCACTCCAGGCCTTCACAACCCTCGACACGTACGCACTGACAACAGCAGACATATTCACACAAGAGAAAAACTGCGCAGAAGTAGGAGAAAGAGTCAAATTCAGTCTAATAGCCATTGTCAACACTTTTTTTTATAATCAATAGAACAAGTACACAAAATTAAGGACAGGTAGCCTAAATAGCAATATCTATCAGCATGATCAAATTCACTTTTTCAGAATCCTTTAGATAAGACAGGAAGAGCCCATAAAATACACGGTAGTATGGGCCATTAAAAAACAGTAAAAAAGGTTGGGAATATAGCTCAGCAGCACAGTGACTGCTTGGCAAACAGGTGGTCATGAGTTTGATTCCCAGTACCCCCCCCCAAAAAGCCAGCAAAACAAATTTAAAAGAGCAGAAGCTAGAGATTTAGCTCAGTAGTGTAAGCGCCTGGCTGGCAAGCATGAGGTTGTGAGTTCAATCCCCGGTACCAAAAAAAAAAAAAAAAAAAAAAAATTTAAATAAAAGAACAAAAATCCTACAAAATACGCCATTAGAATGCAATCAAATTAAACTGGAAAACAATAACAAAAATATTTAAAGTTTTTTATCTTTTTTTAACTTTTACATTTTAAAAACCATTTGCAAACTACACTATGCATTTCTAAATAATTCCTGTCATAAGTAAAAATAATTAGAAAATACTTTAACTACACAAAAAGTCTACATGGTTTCAGAATGTAGTGAAAGCTCTATTGAGAGGGAACAGTATTAAATGCGTGATACAAAAAGAACATCTGAAATTAATACGTAACTAACATTTCTCTCAGGAAATTAGAGTAAGGAGAACAAATGAAGTCAATAACAAGTCAAATTAAGGCAAGCAAAAAAATCAAGCAGTTTTAATTAAGCAAACTAATAAACCTGCAGACAAAGGAAATAATAAATATTAGAGCAGAAGCCAACAACATTGCGAACAGTGATGAAAGGCATCGAAACCAAAAGCTGATCATTGAAACGATCAATGAATCTGATGGACACTTTGCTTCTTGGTACTGGCTGCCACTTTCAGGGCCTTAGGTCCTCTCCCAAGATGGTGGGGTCACTGGAACTGGGATGTACGGGGACCGGGGACCCCGGGACCCCACTTTCCTTTCTAAACCCTTGATACCGGACTTGACCTGGTGGGTCTTTCTGTTGGGTGCCTTCCTGGACCCGGCTTCCCCTGCCTCCTGCATTCCCGAGGGTCTGTTTCCCGGTGCATCTTTGCTGAGTTCGTCTCTTGCACCACTGCCACCAGTTCATGACGATGGAACCCCCCAGGCTAGTATTTTCAAAGAAAATAAACACAAAATCATCCATAAAATTTGAAAATTGAATCTGACAACGTGTACAAAGAAGTATGCCCTGACTCTTAGATCTTTCTGCAAGTCAGGCTCAACATCTAAAAATCAATTAATGCTGCCCACCTCACCAACAGGCTGCAGAGGAGAAACCACAAGATCATTTCCATCCACTCAGTCAAATATTTTGACAAAATCCAAGACTCATGCACAATTTTAAAAAGAAATACCCTCAACAGTGGATTCTTTTGAACTTGAATGAGAACATCTACCAAAAGTCTACAGCAGAGAAAATATTTCATGGAAAGAAACTGAATGTTTCCTTTATGCAATCAGAAAGGAAAGGTCATCACCTCTAACTTCGAGTCACATCTTAGTGAAATTTCTGGCTAGTACAATGGAACCAGAAGAGGAAGTAAAAAATTCATACCTTAGAAGACAGAAAGACAATGCCTTGGTTTAGATAGTGTAAAATCCCAAAGAATCAATGAAAATGTCCTAAAATTCAGTGAAGCAAAGTCACATGTTACAGGGTAATATACAAAACCTTTTATGCTTTCTATATACCTGCAAATAAAATTAGGATTTGTAATTAGAAAATAAAGCATCAAGAGGGGTAAAGGAAGACTTAGGTGTAAATCCAACAAAGCATGACATCTCTTGTGGAAAACTGCAAAAATTTAATGAAAGAGATCAAAAGCCTAAGTAAAGAAATGAGTAGAGACTAAGACTATGGTCAAAAGGACCATAACCAGTGTACATAACCAGTGTATGTTGACCGGCAAACTTGTACTCCATGGGAATATTAATATTAATTGTGAAATCGCTGTACATGTGACATGTGTGCTTATCAGCACAGGACATACAAACATGTGAGCATGGAAACAGAAGACAGGTTTCTCAGTGTCAGCCTGAGAGGACGAATCACAAGGGGAGAGTGACAGAATTAACCATTCGGAATGGGGTAGACTGGAGGTCACCAGTGTTAACTCCTGTTTCTTTAATATAGATACACGCAAACCTATTACAGAAGTAGTGTCAGATATATACATGGATTAGAAATGCATATATATATATATATATATATATATATATATATATATAATTTTGTTGTTAAAAGAATCAAAAGGTAAAGATACTCTAGCAACAATGAAGAAGAAGAAATCTGTTTCCTGCGTGTTGGTTTCCAAAGTGACTCTTTTGTAAATGGAACCAGGGCTTTTTGGAGAAGTTGCTTTTTCTAAACTGGGGCAGAAAACATGCAAAATAGGGAGAGTAGCTTTTAGTACAAGTAAATAAGGAAACACTCAAAAAGCAAAACAGTGACAATCAGATATAAGACCAAGAGCAAACTGAGAGATTTCTGAGTAGCCAAGGCTCAAACATGTGAGGATGGAAAGAAGCACCCTAGGGGGTAGAATGCAATTTATGAAATAATATTTATGAGCATATTCTGCTACGTGTATGGTTGATAAATCCAAAGGATGGAAACAAACATCCAGTTGAGAAGTTTCTAAATAATAGGTGAAGCCATTTCCCCTTGGGAAGTAGGGCATAATTCCCCACGCATTAATTGTGGGCTGTGTGCAGTGATCTCCAAGATCTCAAAACCTGAAAGGAAGACATGTCTTTTTAAATCTCCCCTGGAAAAAAGTTTGGGATCTGTTAAGGGGACACTAATCACCCAGCAATAAAAGAAGAGCTGGAGACACATGGAAAAGAGCTTGTTACATTTCCGTTAGGAATTTGTGAATCATTCAAGGATTTTTTAAAGTCACATTTCTCTCTTGGTGCAATTTATCAAATTAGCCAAATAAAAGAATGCATGCTTTTGCTTCAATAAATTTAAAAATGATGGATTTCAACAAATTTGTTATCATAAGTCTAGGCAGAAAAGAGATAAGAGAGTTTTTGTTGTTGTTGTTGTTGTTGTTTTTCTTTAACTTGGTGAAGATCACATCTCAAAAACTGTGGTAAACTGTAGTAAACACAATTCTTTACATCTGGCCACAAGACAAAGTTCAAAGATTCCTGTCATTACACTGCTATTAAATACATCTCAAAATAGCCTTACCAACAGATAATTTAAAAAGAAAATGATAGACACATTGAAATTATTGTATAAGCATTTTATATATAAAAACTTTCTTCACTTATATACCCAAATAACTGCAAAAGAGTGAAAATTTATAGTAGACTTGAACAATTTTGCAAGACATAAACTTAATTTAGAATAATCAAGGGTTTTATTATATCAGCTGTGACTACTTAGAAATTAGGTGCTAATTATACTTAACAAAAACTATAAACTGTCTAGGAATTGCATAACAAAGACGCTGTAACATCTTCATGGCTATTTTTAAAAGAATCTATTAAAAAGCACTTGCAGAAACATAAATTTGAAAAGCAGAGAGAGGAGACATGTGTGGTTAAATTTAAACATACTAAAAGGAAGTTTAAATTCAAATGAAAAAACTACACAGACTGAATGAGTTTTGGAGGCATTATTGCAGGAGAAGTCAAAACCCAATGGTGGAGAATAGGTGTGTTATTGTGTATTGATGTGCTGATTTGAGTTTGTTTGTGATGCATAATAAAGAGGTCCTACTTCTAGTTGTGAAGGAGAGGAGTTTTACTGGAGGCTAATAGAAGCTGGCATATGTGGATAAAATGTATATTATATGAAAATATATTTAAATATTTGAGATATGTAGGAATATACCTTTATATATGAATGCAAAAGTATATCCATCACTAAGAACTACATACGGATGGAAAACTTTTAAGGAAATGATATGTACCACACCTATTCACAAATTTTATTTCATATACACTATATTTGAACATTTTTTTCGAAATGCAGATTCCACGTCAACCAGCTCAGTATGGCCTGAGACTCCGGGTGCCTCGCGAGCGGACAGGTGCTATGTGAGGACTCTGGGTCCAGGGCCCACCTTTGAGGACCAGGGGAACGGGAAGTGATTCGGGACCTGTCAGGGTAGCTTTTGTCAAGTGAGCTAAGCCGGATTGTCTCGCAGAGATCCTTTCCCACTTGGTTTTGGGTTCGGCTGGCCGCAAGAGGCCTGACCCAGAAGGCAGCGTGAAGGCGCCGCACTGACGCCCGGAGGCGGGAGCGCTGCAGGTGCCACCGCACAGCAGCTCACCTGCAGGCAGTCTGCAGCTGCGAGGGCGCACATTCCTCCTCTTCACTGAGCCTCTCTCAGTCTCGGGCAGGTCCAGGGATGCTGCCGTGGTACCCGTGTCTGCCTCGTTTCCTGCTCGATCCGAGCTCCAGGTGCACAGACTGGGCAGTTTTTCCTTGCCTTCCTCCTCTTGCGTCTGTCTTTCTTCCTGACTTCAGACCCCGTTTTGATGCAGGGCCAACTCACTTCTGCGCAGCACCTCTCTCTCTCGCAGGAAGGCATAGGTCTAATCCCACCCTTACCTACCTAGGGCTTCTGCTCCTCTGAGGCAGCCCTGACTGAGGATCCTTTGGTGGATGCGGAAAAAAGATTCCATAAACAAGCTGCTAAGTCAGAAAATGTAAGGCAAAATGGCACTGGTTATCACTTGATTAAAATTGAGGGCTACTCGTTGTAGACAAGAATAACAGAGATGTCATTTGAGAATGGATCATTAACTTCTCATCAAGGACATCAGCAATTGAAATCTAAAATCTTAAGGACCTAACGCAAATCAACAAAAAGACAGACATGCTCCAAGAAGAAAAAACTGCAAAAATATGAAAACACAACGAATGTGATTTAAAAAGATGCTTAAATTCGCCAAAAGGAAATTAATAATAGAGGTCTGTGTTCTCACATACCGAGAAAATGCAGCTAGCATCCTGTTAGTTTTGTTTGCTTCTTAAGCAGTGGAGAAAATACTATATCATGGCACACTAGCCACGGCGTGAACTGGTTTCACCCTTCTAGAGAGGAATCCGACTAGTACTTCCCGAAGCTTCTCTTGTATGTTCTGCTTTTCAGTAAGCTTACACTTGGGAATGCCATCCTTACACTTGGGAATGCCTTCCTGCTCCCCGACTCATTAATAGGCCTCATAGGCGACTTCAGTGAGGGCAGTCATGGTACTGTCACGGAGAGTGAAGTAATCGATGAAAATAAGAAAAGTCCAGGCAAGATCTGCTACCGGGTGTGATGTGACACAGGTTATAGGAGTAAATAATTCATCATAAAAGAAACATTAATGAATATAAAACAACTCAGTGCTGAGGGCAAAATTTTAATGCAACTTCTGTGAATTAAAACAAAGGCCAAAAGCTGTATCATGCATTTATCTTCAGAAACATAATCTATAGGTCAATAATAGTCATTGTATGGCTTGAGAGAAAAGAAAAGGGAAATTGTATTTAGAATTGGAGGAGAAAAAAAGAGTATGGCTATTTTAAGTACCTGTAAGTGAAGTTCAAATAAAGTGAGGCAGGAAACGAAAAGAAGAAAAAGAGAAGTACCAGACTTTGAAGATACTAGACAAGCAACTTGAGAGTAGAATCCTTCCACAGATTTTGCATGTTTTCCTAGTATTTCATAGTTGTCTCACACCAAATTCACTGGCAGGTTATTTTATGAATAACTGTTATGGAGTCTGTTCTTAGCAATCAACATAAAAGTGTTCACTCATGTATTATTTTTACACTCACACTCAACAAATGGAATAATTAGAATAAAATAGGTGAATATTGCATGAAAGAATAACTAAGAAGAAATGGCAATAACAAGTAGAACTAGCCCAAAAGATTGGAAATGCACCCATTTCCTGGTGTGCAAATCCATTGCTGCATCTAATGAGCATAGACTGGCTCATTTGTAAAGAACAGATCTTTATTTAGCTCACAGTTCTGGAGGCAAGAAAGTCCAAAAGCATGGCTCCAGCATCTGCTCAGCAATGGCGAGGCTCTTCCTTGTGGGTGAGTGTGCATCATGGGCAGACTCACCCAAACTGGCTTTTATAGCAGACCCAATCTCCAGATAACTCATTTTCCCATTTATTCATTAATACATAAGTGGATGAATCTGTTTCTCATCAGTGAATCAGCCCATTAACTAATCAACGAATCAACCCATTAATCCACCAATGGACTGATCCGTTAATCCATCAATTAATCCAGTCCTGAGGGCAGAGTCCTCACTACCTAATCACCCCTTAAACATGTCACCTTGTCCCAACTCTTAATAATTCACACTGAGAACTGAATTTCAACCTGAATTTGGATGGGGACAGTAAAATCATATCAGGATATATCCCCTTGCTTGGGGCTGCAAAGACAATAGGGCAGAACATTGCAGAAGCCCACTGGCCAGCATTTAGCAAGCCAGACATCTTCCAGTTCTCACAGACACAGACTGGAATGTCTACTGGGATTCTGAGAAACAGCAAGTGGAAGTGATACTATACTAGGAATAAAAATGTCAAATCATGAATCGAATCATGGTGTCTTGGAGAATATTATGTAGATAAATTCCAACATGGCGAATGTGATGTTGAACATTCTGTATCCAGTTGACTGGTCAGGAGATATTCAGATATTTTGCTAAGCATTGTTTCTGGATGTGCCTATGAGGGTTTCTGTTTGTTTTGCAGCACTGGAGATCAACTCCAGGGCTGCCAGGCAAGCCCTGAGAGGACGTCTCCGGCTGGGGAGCCCTGAGTCTGCGGCCTCAGTGAAGCTGGTGGCCCTCCCAGTGTGTGTGGCCACTGTGCGGTACCTTAAGGGCCTGAGAAGAAAGAAAAATGCGGAGAAATGGTGCACTACTTTAGTTTTTTCCAGGCCGACTACTTGAGCTGAGACAGACAGCTTCTCCTGGCCTCATTCTGATCTAGACCAGATAGCTTCACCTGGTTCTTAGATCTTCAGACTGATGCTGAATCAGATCACTGGTTTTCCTGGGCATTGAGTCTACAGGCAGCAAACTGGGGTCTCTTGAGCTCTGTAATTCCCTGAATCAATTCCTTATGATAAATCTATGAAGTCCGTGAAGCTCTCTCTCTCTCTCTCTCTCATATGATATATATAAAAAGTAGAATATATATCACATAGTCATATATTATATATATGATTTAGAAATAAAAGCATGGATTTGAAGATGTAAAGTTTTTGAGTAAAGAAAGTGGATATATTATGGGTTTTTCGTACATTTCTTGAACCATCAAATTTTTGAAAATATTTTCCCTTTCCATTATTCATGAAATAAACTTCCTGCATTCACGAACTCTTAGGTTTGTATAAAAGGTAAATTGTGTGCTAAATTTGTATATCACAGTTTCTTTTGCACAAATTTGGTGGATTTATGCTAATTGTCTTCTGATTTGAGGATTCCAGGGAAGCCTGAGATCATCACAACTGCTGTGCTATCCCACGTAATCTGGTTTCTGTTTGTTTTGTTAGTTTTTAAATTTAATTATGTTTAGTTCATTTGGAGATTTTGTTTTCTTTTTTTGCTGACATGGTCTGGCTAGTTCTACCGAACCTTTCTTGGGTAAAATTTTCAACCTAGGCAAGTATTCTTGCTTTGAGTATTGCTTGCATTTCAGTATTGGTTTCTTTTTTAGGAGCTCATGGAAATCTTCATTCTCTCTCCTCCATGTCTTTCTTCTTTCCAAAACACTTTTACCTTGTCTACATCTGTTTTCTGTAGGAACCTCTCACACTTGTCCTCTAATTTCAAGTGTTTCATTCCACAGTGTCAATTCCACTCAGCGTAACTCCAGTCCAGAGTTGCATTTGCATCTTGCCTTTTTAGGTTCCTAGTGGTCTTTTATCCAAATGTCTTCCCTCCATTTCATCTTAATAAATTTTTCTTTCAAATTAAATGAACTCAGATTTCCTTCTTGTTTCACACAGACTTTTTTCTTCATGCTATGGTATATGCCAGGACAACTTATTCCTCTAATACTATTATTAACATTATTTTCTCACATCTCTTTTTTTTTTGAAGAGTATATAACAGAATAAAACCAATCAAAACAAACTAGTGTAAGAGGTACAGGAGTTCAAAACATTATTAAATCAACAGTAGTTACCATAATGCCTCTTGATGTCTGCAAAATAGCTACAGATAACTTCGGACACAGTGTAAATCAAAGAGAACAAAATAGAATAGAAACAATAAAGACAAAACAATGAATATGATAAAGGACTTCAAAGCAAGCCAATAGTAAATCCAAAATTGCTACCATAATGTACCTTGCTATCCTTGAAACAACTTCCCCTACTATGGGATTTAACATAATTGAACAAAACAAAAGAGAATAAAGCCTAACCCAACAAAACAATGGAAATGACGTAGGACCTCAAAACAAGACCATAAGGAATCAGCAATAGCTGCAACCCTCAGAAGGGGACCCCCCTAGATGATACATCACTTGGGGATATTCTCTGAACCTATGATCAGACCACTGGCCCTAGACCTACAATGTTAGTGAAACACCAAAACACCACAGGCATCCAATTGCATTTCACCTTGATAGCTATCATCACAGCCTGTGTTTCTTCAGATAAGCCAGTCACTTGCAGGGTGGGGGATGATACATCTCGTTTGCCACCCTGTGGGCAGGAAGGGACTGTGGTCTGGCTGTTCCCTGTCTGCTGGAGACCTGCACGTGGCGGCGGTTCCCAGACAGGGCTTGTTTGGTGCTGTGCCCATTGTTCTTTCTAACCCCAGCCCATGAATGGCCTTTTTCTTATGTCAATACTAAATTATTTTCACCTTTTCTGAATTCTCAGCATTAGGCTTTGATGACTTGCTTCTTTTACAGTATTTTCACAGGCTCCAGCTAAGCTGTTTTGTCTATCCATTCTGGAATAAAGTAAGATTCATCCAGTCTCGGCCACCAAGTCTTCTGAGTGAACTTTTCCTGTCCCTCTTCTCAGTCTGCTCACATTTTTGTGGCTTACTTTTTGCATGCTAATCTGTGACTATTACCTGTATTTAAGAGACACTGGCGATGGTTGCAGCATCGTACAGGGAACATTGTGTGGGGTTCATTTGTGGCTTATTTACTAAACTTCTACCTCAATCTTTTTTTTTTCATTTATTTATTTAGGTATTTTTGGTTCTGGGAATCAAACTCATGACCTTGCACTCACCAGGCAGGCTCTGTACCATTGAGCTATATCTCTGGCCCATGATTTATTTTAGAATGAGAGAGAGGGAGAGAGATAGAGAGAGACAGAGACAGAGACAGAGACATGGCCGACAGTTACTCTGGATGAGTAGAGAGTGTGCAAAAGTCTGGGCTTAGAGGTTCATTCTGTGATCCCAGCACTTGGGAGGCTGAGGCAGGAGGAACATTGTGAGTTTGAGGCCAGCTTGGTCATGTTCAAGGCAAACCTGGGCTGCGTGGTGAGCTCAGGACCAACCTGAAGTATAGAGTGAGACCTTGTCTCCAAAACAAAACAAAACAAAACATAAAACCAAACCAGAACCCAAAAGAAAAGAAAGACCAGACCAGACCAGACCACACTGGCCAAGAAAAGAAAAGAAGAGAACAGAAAGAAACAAAAAGAAAAAAGAAAAGAGAAGAAAAGTGAAAAAGAAAGAAGTGCCACCTCCATCTTGTGAGGTCAGAGTAAGGACATTGTTCTATGGTACCTGAAACATACTTTCACAGACCTTCTTCTATATGCTGGTTCACTTTCCTTAACCATTTTTCTTGGGTGTGAAATATACATTCCTAGACTCAATGTCTCAGCCCTGGTCTCCTCTGTCTACACAAACACTCATTTGCAGCAGTTCGAAGATATCTTCATTTTCTTTTACCCCAAAAGAGTTCATGATGAAACTAGGAATTGCCACAGCACTCTGCTTAGAAAAGCAACACACACAGCACTGGGAAATGGGTTCATATGCTATTTACACAGACTCAGACCTGCCAAAGGAAAGACCTGGAAGGGAATATCCAGCCAGTCTGAGAACACCTTTCTTGCTTCCAGATGGGCAAGGGAGCTCTTCTTGGAGCAGATGAACGCAGTGGGTTAGGGACTGGCATTTTCAGAAGCAGTTGTTTCATAAGCATGGCATGGAGTAGAGGTGGCATCCAGATTCTGGCAACGAATTTTTGCACTGTCTTCTTTTATCTGGCTCTGGGTTTGAAGAGGCTATGTGCCAACCAAAGCCATGGAAAAAGAATTTCACTTCCTTTCATTTTACTCATACAAACTTTTGTATACGCTATGAACCATAAATTTCTGCACCATTGATTTTATTTTTGTTCCTTATGGCATTCAAAGCTCTAGTATTTATTTCATCATTGCTGCCTTTGCTTTTATTGCTTTGCTTTTAAGTATCCTCTCATACCTGCTAATTTTAGAATCTAACTTTCTTTTAGTCCTGTGCCCTGTGATATCACATCCAAGATTTTCTTCCTTCAGCTGCAATTTGTTTTTGCCTTTTCCCACATAATAACTACTTGGAAATATTCCTTCTTTTGCTGGCATCTATGTTTCCAGTTTCTCATCATAGCAAATTAATTACACATCATATACTGAAATATTGAACAGTGCTTCGTAGGGTCTCCCAGCAGGTAGTGGCAGATTGAAACGTCGCACCCCAGCCTATTCCAGTCAGTCACATCTTCAACCTTCCAAATTAATAATGTAATAAATGCCATACTCCTTCTCGCTGGGAGTACCATGTTGGAAGAAAAAAGAAATCACCATTTTGGGCTACTCACCTGATATACATAGCACTATCTATTTTGGGCAGCTGACCATTTGCGAGTCTCCATTTGAGCTGCTTGATTCTCTGTGGTTTACCTGAGTGCTAACTTTGAAAGAGCTATCATCATTCTTTTCTGAGACATTTTGATGATTATACAGAGGCAGGAAAAATCTGCATCACACCTATGCTTTTGTATTTGCATGAGTCTATGTATTAAAGAGTCACAAGAGAGCATGAAAACCTGAGGAAATGAGGCAAAAATAGCCACTTGTGGGTCCTCGAGATGACCATTGGCCACCCCATTCTGTGAGGCACTGGCCTGCTCGCCTCTTAGAGCTTCTCCTGCTGTTCTTTACTCCCTGACAAATTACGAGTTGTCATCCTATTGTAAATAACAGTTGGGGAAATGTATAATGAAAAACCTCATGGGCCGAGCAAAGCATCACATTATTAATTTGTCAGAAATCTATTACCTAGAGAACTGATTCTAAAACTGTGGATTCTGTACCACGGCATGAGAGCGACTCACTCTGGGCAGGTCTGCTCTGCACCAGGAAATGTACTGGGCAAACACAACCAGTCACTAAAGTAACTTTTAAAAAAATATGACCCATAATGTCTCGATGCTTTTGTTTTATTAAATTATAAGACTTCACTGAAGTTCACAAGGTAAAATACAACTGAAAGGACTTTTCAGTTATAAATCTAGGTTTCTCATTCATGCTTCTAGTTTTAGTTCATGTAATCATTTAAATTTTACCTACATAAAGAATCATGAAGAAATTACACTATGGTTGTGGCTCCCCCCAGCTCAATAAATTAAATTAAATTTTGTAAAGCACATTGAGTACCTCTCCAATTATTAGGCAAAAAAAATTTTTAAAAGATATGATTAGAGATAGTAGATATTTCTAAGTAAGTGCTAATGTCAAAAAGATTGATCTGAAAGTGTTTGTTTGTTTATTTTTTGGTACCAGGGACTGAAATCAGGACCTTGCGCTTGCCAGGCAGGCACAATCCAAAAGTTTTTAATATAGTAAATGATATCCGTGTTTTAAAATACATTATATAGAGAAAATATATGTAATTTTGTCTATCAATTACAATTTTAATTAATAAATTTAAAGTTGAACAATGATGCAAGTTATACTTCTGATTTCTATGAAATACTTTGAGATCATTAAGTGCCTGTGAACTTTTCTGCTGGAAACCTGCCTGCTTCTGCCTACAGAGAGAGAGAGTGAGGGAGGAAGCCAAGAACTGACCCCTACCCTGGCTGCACAAGGGGATTTGTTGAGAAGGGAAGAGTGAGGAACCTTGTCAGTCAGGGTTTACTAGAGAAACAGATATAACACAAGATATAGAAACGTGTAAGGAATTACAAGATTGGCTTACGCTGGTCAGCCACAGAGTCACATGAGGAAACAAGCAGAGGGTGCCTGTGTGCCGGAGGCTGAAGGGTGCAGCCCAAGGTCAGGCACTTACTGCAGTGTCCCGTGCAAGTCCACATCAGGAGGCCAATAGGTCTGCTACAGAATGCTGAAGCGTCTACGAAGGAAGGCTAAAAAGTCTACACTGGAAGACTGAAGAGTCCCAGGTGCAAACCCAACCATCTGCGCCACAAGCCCACAGATGACGTCCAAGTTGAAGGTGAAGACTGGAGCTCCTCCAGAGAACCAGCAATCAGTCCTTCCTCATTTCCCTTTTATTGCATGCAGGCTACTCCCTCAGGTGGGAGTAGCATTCACACCATGGCATGCCCTCCTCTTGCACAGGCTAAGAATGTTACAAAGCAAGGACACTGGCTCCCTGATGTGAATCACTTACTTAAACTTCTGACCTTCCCAAGCTGACACAATGTATCAACTATTACAGGAACTAACTCAAAACTTCCAAAATCTATCCAGGATGTTGCAGCACACTTGGGAAAAGGTCAGGAGACCACAGAGCCAGTTACCCATTCTTAGCTTGCATGCAGGATTTCTGATCACCAGATAGAATGTAAAGATGCTTAAACAATTTTCAACATTGCTTTCTGTGGGCTGGGATAAGCATCTATTCTGTGTTACAAAAGTTCAGTAGAACCAGTGCCAGTGTCCTGACTGTGACACTATGACAGTGTGTGTTTTGGCGGACATTCTCTGTACTTGGCATGTATCTGTTTGCAAGTCTTAAACTAGTTCATATAAACAAATATCTACTCAAAAACACAGTCATGCATTGCATAATGGCATTTCATGATGGGCCACATGTATGTGTGATGGTGATCTTATAAGGTGATCTCTTCTAGTGACATCACATTTGAAGTAAACACACCCAATGATACTCTTGCAAAGACGACAGCCCCTGTTGACACTTCTGGGAAAGAATGCCTGCCATTCACAAGCCTACTTGTGAGTTTCGCCATAAACCTTTCTCTCTGTAGGTGTTTGCAATGTTAATCATACTGAAGAAGTATGCCAATGTCAGTGACCAGTACCAAAATGAGACCCTCAGAAAGCATTGGAAAAAGGCAATCTAACTTCATAACTGTTAAATAAAATCATGCTTTGCAGTTTAGAAATATTGGTGAATATAAAACAGCATTATTTGCTTTGTGCTTCAGTGTTTTACTACAAATTATTATCTTTGCAAATATTCGTTGTTTTTCTGTGGATTTCTATAAAATAAAAAAAAAGAGTCCTTATTGGTTTCTTTATATGTTGTAATAATGGCTTTCTTAAACTGCATGCAATAGTTCTCTAATTTTTCTTATTTTAAGAAATGATATGAAAATTAGGAATTATATGGCAATAATAAAAACAATAAAAATTGATGCTTAAGATTGTTTTTTCTGTTTATTCCACTCTTCATCTTAGAAGAAACTTATAAATTAGAGTGAGATAAGGTGCATCAATTAGCTTTCCTTTTGCTGGACAAAATTCCTGACACCCACAATATAAGAAAGTTTATTTTGAACTCACGATTTCATAGGGTTCAGTCTGCGACCTGCTGGCTCCAGGGCAGAAACATCATGATGGAAAGGTATGCAGGGGTGGATTGTGATGTCATAATGTGAGGAAAGCAATGCACAAGAGACATCGCCAAAGAGGAAGGGGCCAGGGACCAGACATATACCTAAAGGTCACACCTTGGCATGCCACGCAGATACATCCAGAAGTGCGCTTTGCTAATCTGTGCAGCTCTCAAACCAATCAAATCAACAATTAAGCTTAACTTTCATGTAGGAGCCATGACTTTACTCTTTACAAGACAATTTTGCCTTTTATAACTTTACTGACTATAAAACTTCCAGAAACAGCAACTTATATATCACTTTGACAAAATACTCAAAACTGAGGATTTTATTTGAAGACTTCTTTAGGATGCAACACGTCACTTTTGAGGTAGAGAGTTACGGTTGTATCTTAAAGGAAAAGGAAATTCTTTCCCTAATACACACACGTGAATCAAAACAATTACATGCTTTTTTTTAGACTTTGGATACATTTGCTTGCATAAGAAATAATTAAATTCACTCTTATCCCTCTTAAAAACTTTATATTTTTGAAATGATGGCTTATTATATAGCTATCTTTGATGAGATGTGGAGCCTGGACTTAGAATAATAATAATTACAGTAAGCATTTTAATGTCTAAACATGTCTGTAATATCATGTTACTAGAATATTAATAAAGTAGAATATTTTAACAGAAAGACCTTTTACTCCAAATAAACAATGCATTTGAATAGATTGAAACAGCCATGTGCATATGACCTACAAGAAGAATAAAAAGACCAAGTTCTTAATCTTTTTATATAAAGATGTGAAGGATGAGAAAAAAAAAAACTGCAAGAGTTCAGTTTCAGCATCGACACATAAACATCATGATAGTCATCACTTTCATTCTTATAGGAAAAGTTGAGCAAACTGATACCAACAATTTTCACTGGACCCATCAGAAAAGTAAGAACAAACTATCACCCCACATCTGGTTGGACAAGCAAATCCAGAGTCTTCCTGCAATTTGCTAACCTAAAGCAGAAGCTGCTGGAACCATAAAGTGGCAGGAATAGACCAGATGATGTTGACAAAGAAGTGAAGCCCAACGTGCATTTGCATGCAGGTGAAGAGAATTTGAGCAGCAATCTTAGGGACTTGCATATGGTTTATATCCCTCAAACTCCACTAGATTATCTCCATAAAAACAAACAAACAAACAAACAAACAAACAAACAAAAAAGGCCTGGCAGTGGAGGAGAAGAAAAATGTGATAGAATACAATAATCATTGTCATAATAAAGCCCACTCTAAAAGGGAGCGAAACACTTTACCAGAGCCTGTAGCCCTTGTGCCTCATGAAATGGTGCAAAGCAGCTAAGTAACATAAGTGGAAGACACAGGTCAGAGACGCAGCGCAGCAGAAGACTGAGATGGATGAGCGGGGGAGGCTGTCCTCCCTGCACCCTGTCCCCAGGCTGGGTATTGTTGCTTCAGGCCTGTGATGGTTTGACTCAAGATTCAGGACTGGCACAAAAGGGATCTGGGCCAGGAGAAACAATACTTTGAATTTTCAAATGGAATCTTTTCTCAGGTCAATGACTGGTGATGTTGGGTAGTGATAGGCAGCTGCCACTCAATCATGGGACCCTACGGTGAAACAAACAAGACTCCCCATGGTGCTGTGTTGCTGAGTGTGATATCCAGTAGGTTAAATGTACTAAATGTATTTTAACATGACCATATTTTTTATTTGTGCTGGGTCCATAGAGTTCTATGGAGTGAAAAGTGAATTAGAGCTAAAGAAAAGTTCAAGACCCCAACTGTTTCAGAGAAAGATTAAAACTACATTAATTACAAATAAAACAGATTTCAGAACCAAGCACATCATCCGGGAAAATAGGGCTGTTAAGTAATGGCAAAACAGCCAATTCTCCAAGAAAGTGTAAAAATCTCAACCAGTTGTGCAACTTACAATGGCAGATGGAAATATGTGAGATGAAAATTCAGAGGATGGATAGGAAAAATAGACAAATCCATGGTTAAATTCAGACTTAGCTCCTCTCTTCAGTAACTGATAGATCAAGAAGATGGATAACAGGAAGAGTAAACTTGATCTGAACAGTATTATCAATCATCATCAATTGACATGTGCAGAAGATTCCATCCAACAACTGAAGAATTCACTTTGTTCTTAATCTCATGTGGAACATTCATCTAAGTAGACTGCATCTGAGCCTTAATTCATCTCTCAATTAGTTAAATATAACATTAATCCCACAGATTATGTCCTCTGATCATAATGGGATTTAACTGAAATCAGTAACAGAACTATAGTGAATTATACTCAAATACTTGTTAGTTGACCAATATACTAAAGGGTTACTTAAGTCAAATAAGAACTTTCAAGAGAAACTCAATAACTTTAATGAAAGTAAAGTAAAAATACTTTTATCAAGACTTATGGGACACAACAAAAGTAGTGAATGAGAATTTTAAGGGTGAATAATTTAATGAATGATTTAGAAATGCAAGAAAACAATATACTAAATTTCCAATTTAAGAAATAGAGAAGAGCCAATTAATTTAAACTAGTAAGGAAAACTGGAGTAAATATAAATGAAACTAAAACTATAAATGAAAATAAAATTAAAAACTTATCATTTCAAAAGATTAAAAAGAAAACTAGGACTAGAACTAAAGTAAAATATTGAGAAACCTTTAGCTGGGCTAGAAAAAAAAGAATGGAAAAGATGATCAATATTAGAAAAAAAGAAGATGATAAGTGTTGATCATCTGAAATTTAAAAACGTAAAGTAATATTAGGAACAACTATGATGCAAATTTTATATATCACATAAAATCTAGTAACATTTTAAAGAAACAAACTATATCTGTATTTTTCAATTGGTAAATTGAGATAATTAAATGGATGGTTATAGCTGTTATGTATTGATAGATCCTTGTCATGTTATTTTCCTGTTGTTGGCACCCTCCTTTAATCCCTCCTTCAAATCGTTTGCCTTCCCTGGTAGATTCCTTTTGTTGGGGT
Organism: Dasyprocta punctata; assembly: GCA_004363535.1. NCBI lineage: Eukaryota > Metazoa > Chordata > Mammalia > Rodentia > Dasyproctidae > Dasyprocta > Dasyprocta punctata. The sequence continues at coordinate 50,137 of RJWM01013396.1, forward strand.
TCATGGAGCTGTAGTCCTTATTATCTCTTTCCAGAATGCTCTTCAGAACATGTTAGAGTTCTGGTTTAGTGGTCATAAATTTACTCAGATGTTCTTTGTCATGGGAGTATCTTATTTCTCTATGAATTCTGAGAGATAGTTTTGTGGTATACATCAATCTGGGTTGAAAGTTGTTTTCCTTTACAACTTGGAGTACTTTGTTCGGAGCTTTCCTTGATTTGAGAATTTGTGCTAAGAAGCCAGCTGTGATTCTGATGGGCTTTCTTTTATAGGTGATTTGTTTCTTTTCTCAACAGTTTTTAGTATTTTATTCTTGTGTTGAATTTCTGGACTCTTGACTATGATATACCTGGCTTTGTTTTTTGTTTGTTTGTTTTGTTTTGTTTTGTTTATCATAGCTAGTTGGAACTCTACATGCCTCGTTTATCCGTATGTCAAATTCTTTTTCTCTACCAGGAAAGTTTTCTGTCATGGTGTCTGTGAACATTTTTTTAATGTCATTTGTCGTATCCCCAGCCTTTTCATTGACTCCAATCATGCTCAGCAACGTTAGAGCAGATACAGACAACAAGATAGATCAGCTTAAGAAACGTATGGAAGCTCAGCACAGGAAAGAAATGGGATCCATAAAGCAGATTCAAGCAGATATCCAGGAGAATAAAAACTCTATTGAAAGTATTTGAAGCAGATTAGGCCAATGTGAGAATAGGATCTCAGATATTGAAGACAGGCTTGCAGTTAGAAACCAAGAAAAGAAAGATCTCTCAACAACAGCAAGGGACCATGAAATGTCAATCCACCAACTGCTAGATGAGACAAAGAAGCAAACTATAAATAATAATAAGAAGAAAATGTGAAAAATGATTTAGAGATGAAGGGAGGCAGGTGAGTGGAAAGGGGAAAAGGACTAATAAAGAATCCAGCTGTCTTAGGTACACACACCTAGTGCTTAAGATGAATGCAAATGTCACATATTGAAAATGCATACTAATGACCTAAAATAAAATTTAAAGGGGAAACACTATCAAAACTCACACAAAAAGAAAGAGCTACTTTGAATAGGCTAACACACACTAAAGAAATCAAATCAGTATCTACTAACTTTCACAAAATAAGAAAGAGCAAGGCCAATTATTTACCTGCCAAATTCTATCAGATATTTAAAAAGGTAATGACACTGATTTTCGGTGCCAATGGTGCCAAGCCTATGGCATGCGTGCCATAGCCAGCTCTCTGTTACCAATGAGAGTCCAGAAGGTCCGCCATCACTGGTTATAAATGATCTTTCAGTAAACAGAAGCACATGAAAATCATTCTGTGCGGCTGGCATTACCCTAATGTCAAAATCAGATACAGGCATAAAAGAAATGAAAACTACAGGCCACTATGCCTCAAAAACAGACATGCAAAAATCCTCAACACAATTACAGTGCATAAAATCTAATAATATATTTTTAAAATTTGCTATGAAGACCCAGCAATTCGATGATTCAAAAATTTGATGTTCAAAAATTACTTATGGTCATTTATCACATCAACAGTCTAAAGAAGAAAAATGTCATGATCATATCTATAGGCACAGAAAAGACTTTGATACAACCCAGCATATCTTCATGATAACTATTTTCAGCAAACAAAGAATATAAATGGAATGTCCTCAACTTGGTATAGAATGCCCTGTAAAAGATTAGATGTTTTCCTCTTAAGATCAGATATATCTTCAGAGGGAGTGTTCTCGCTTCCCATCCTGATTCAACATTATACCAGAATTCGTAGCTACTGCAATAAACAAAGAAAGGAAATGACAAATACTCAGAATTGTAAGGAAGAAATTAAACTCTCTTTGTTTGCAGATGATATTATTGTGTGTATAATCCTAAGGAATTAACATAAAATTAGTTGAGCAAGTAAATAAATAAATTTACATTGGATTATAAACCCCAACATATAGCATAAATATCAGTGTGTTCATGCTGATATAAATATTTGAATAAATTGGATCACCTGTGAAGAACTCCAAATACTTTACTTACATGAGTAGAAGCTATGCCTCGCATAAGTGAGTCACATACACTGACTTCCTTCAAAGAGTAGACGATGGTAAGTAGCCGTTTTTGTTTTTTGTTTTTTTGTTGGTTTTTTTTGTTGGTTTTTTTTGCACCAGGGATCGAACTCATGACCTCACCCTTGCCAGACAGCCCTAAGAGTAGATGATGGAAAAGAGGAGAAGCAATAACTTTGTGGTAGGCTGACAGTCCCTTTGTGGGGCTGTGTGATCACAAGGTCACTATCACAGTAATATGTCACATAGGAAGTGTGTGTCTCTTCCATAGGTGGTGTGAACATTACTTCGCCCCATGGGCTTCCCCCCAACAACACCTCACCTCTGCCTAACCACAAGAAATGTATCAGACCAATACTGATATTATTCACACTTCTCAGAGTCATCAAGACCTTGGAATGTCTGAGACCCCGTCACAATCCAAGAGGAGGCCAAGGAAATACAACTAAAGGGCACGTGACGTCCTGGATGGAATCTTGGAAGAGAAAACAGACAGTAGTGAAAACTAAAGGGAATTAAATAAAGTAGGTCTTAGCTGACAAGATGAGTCAGTATCAGCTACTTCACGGTAACAAATATGGCATCCTACTACGAAGAGTTAACAAAATGGACAATACGCATAGGGTACACAGAATTTCTCTGCTCTCACTGTAAATCTAATACCTGAATGCTTCTAAAATTATATACAAAGAAGCAACAAATTCTATTTTAATAACACTATGCTCAGTCCTCCACTGTGATGTGGAACGGTGTGAGATGGATGCATGATGAGAAGATGGTCCTCTGTGACAGTAGGTTCCTGAATGGCATTTTCAACTTCATGGATCTTCCAGTCTTCTAAAGATGTTCAAGACTTTATGCTCTTTATCCACAATCAATAAGTGAGTTTTACCTTGACTTGTTTAATGATTCAAACATACTTATCATGAATGAAACTTCGTGCACAAAAGGCACTTTGGCAGACACTGAGAAAATCTAAAGATAACTTAAATAGGGATGTTGTCCACAAAATCTTCCTTTAAACTTGCTTTTTAAAAATATGCAAGTCTATGAATGTGTTTTGGAAATATCTCTGAATCAGATTTTGCCTATATCTTGGCTACTTACATCAGAGAAATTCAGACCCTTTACCAAAATGCACATTCCAACATTTCTTAAATGGTATGCAGTGAGAATCACTCTTCCTTTCCCTCCTCTCCTCTCTTCTCCCTGCCTTTCCTTCCTTCCTTCCCTTTCTCCTCCTCCCCTTCTTCTCCCTCTTCACCTTTCTCCCTCATCGCCCTTCTTCTTCTTCTTCTTCTTCTTCTCCTTCTCCTCCAC
>RJWM01013397.1:0-52003 GCA_004363535.1 Dasyprocta punctata
TTCAAGACTCATCTCTTTAGCCACATTGAAATTAGAGTGTGGTAACAGTTACCATCAAGTCTTTGAAGCTGGTAGTTGTCACAGGGATATTTGTTGTTTTGATAGGATTCCACTTGGGCTCTTCTTGTAATATAACCCTGCCTTCATAGGTCAGGAAGCTGTATTACCTGTTTTCTTCTTCTCTTTTTTCTCCTTGTCCATTTCCTTCCTTCTATACCTTTTCTCTTCCCCTCAGTTTATATTTAGTACAGTGTACCCATGTTTGGTGTGTGGTTTGATGAGTTTGACCCATGGGTCTAGAATTTGATTTTATTCTTAGTATTTGCAAATGAAAAGCTTGCCTATTACTGTTATTACTGGATGCTGACAAAAGCCAGGAGACTCCTGTGTCAGTGACAGAGGAATGTACTATTTACAGTACAGCAAACAGCATAAGAATTAACATATTTGCATAAATCCCCCCCCCCAGTCTCATGAGGATGATATAATAGCAAGATGGATATTCTCTTAATGGTCTTATGTTGCAGCTAAAGAACATTTAGGGAACTCACTGCTTGTTTTGTTTTGTTCTGAGACAGGTTCTATAGTGCAGCCTGGCTTTGAACTCACTGTAACTCACATAGGCCTTGAGCTCTCTGTTATCGTGACTCAGCCTCCTTTTAGGGAAAGCAGTAAGCAGGCCTGCTCTTTGTTTAGGGGGAGATGCCTTCTCATCTTTCAAGGTTATTAGGTACAGAAAAACCTAGGTTTAAGGAATACTCAAGGCTTTGCATTCTTGGCATAGTTAAACCTATAGCATTGTTGGAGGCTAGAGGAGCATTGTGTCTTCAGTAGTAACTACCATGTTAATCATGAAATGAAGCCAAGCATTGTGGTTCATGCCTGTAATCTCAATTCCAGCACTGTGGGAAGCTGAGGCAGGAGGATTGCAAATTTGATCCCAGTCTGGGCAACATAGTGACTTAGCCAGATTCTTGTGTCAAAATATTAAAAAATGGGCTGGGGTTGTAGCTCAGTGCAAAGGCCCTAGGTTCAATCCCTAGTATCTCCTTTCTCCCCCTCAAGAGCTGAAACATTTCCATTACCCTAAACCATGCTTTATGTTTCTTTGCAGTCCATAACCCTGGTCTCATCCCAAGCATCCACTCATCTGTTTTCTGTCACTAGAAGAATTCATATAAGTGAAATCATACACACTATTATTTTGTGTTTGGCTTCACTCTTTTACCCAACTTTTGAGATTATTCCACGAGTTCTTGCATGTATCAGTTACTTTATTCTTTTTTATGGTTGAGTATTTTTTTTAAATGTACCACACATGGTTTATTCATTTATTTATCATTTGAGTTTTCAGTTTCAGCTCTTATGAATAAATCTGCTCCAAACAACATGTTCAAGGTTGTGTGGACATAGATTTGTGTGTAAATACCTACAAGTAGACTTCTTTGATCATATATTAGTTATATGTTTACCTTTGTGGCAAACTGCCAAATTATTTTCCATAGTGGTTGCACTGTTGTAGATTCCCACCAGTGGAATATGACAGTATCAGTTGCTCCAAATACTTATTGGCACTTACATTGACCAGGCTGCACATTCTTGGTGTTAGCTTTTTAAACACTAGATCTTTCTATAGAGTGAGCAGTAATAGTTCATTTTGGTTTCTTTTTGCATTTTTCTTTCACATGTATCCTTTGGGTTTTTCACTGATTTCTGGTTTTATGAGAATCTCTGTTCAAATCATTTTCTCATTTCATGGGTTTATCTTACTGTGTTTAAAAAATTAATTGCAAATTTTGAAAATGTGTCCGATATACATATTATGAGTGTTTTTCTCTCTGTGGCTTGTCTTTTTCCTTAACAGTGTCTTCCAAAGAGCAGATGTTTTTAAATTTTGATGTTAATTTATCAATGTTGTCTATGACTTGTGCTTTTGTATTCTAAGAAATATTTGCCTACCCCAAAGTCAGGAAGTTTTTCTCTTACATTTTCATCTAGAAATTTTACAATTTGAGCTTTTATGTTTAGCTTCTATGACCTGAGTTATGAGTTGATATGTATGCATAGCTGTGAAATAAGGATTGAAGCTCCTTTATTTTCCACATAAATGTCATATCAGAACTGTTTGTTGAAAAGACTGCCCTTTCCTTACCAAGGTATTTCAGTAGCTTTGTAAAAAGTTGCTGACCATGTATGTCTGAGTTGCTGTTATGTTCCACAAATCCCTCATTTTGTGTATTGTGCTTAGGGTTGTTTTATTGTCTTCTTTTTCCTCCTCCCCCGATTCCCCCTTGCCCTGCTGCTTTTCTTCCTCTGCCTCCTCCACTTCGTCTTCTTAAGCAATGGCAAAGTTTTCTTTGAATAAGTAAAAATGAAGAGAGAGAAACTGGCTCTGCAGAGTGAGCTTGTGGTGAGTAAAAAGAAAAAGCAATATAAAAGAATCCCTGTAGAAAAAGCAAGGGGGGCTATTGAGAGGAAAGCTACTACAGCCTGTTTTGTCTTTTTTTTTTCCCCGTTTTGACTGTTTTATCATGATGGGATCTCTTTACTTACCCCTGCTAATGCTCCTTACGCATAACACTACTTTTCTGATAGACCTTCCTGAAAAAGGATTAGTGTTTGAATGATACATCTTTTCCAGTTACTGTTTTTAAGCTGTATGTGTCAGGTACATTTCTTGTAGACAATATATGGTTGGATCTTTTAAAAAATCTAGTCTTGGCAGCTTTTGCCTTTTAATTACCATGTCGAGATCATTATGACTTAGTTTTGTCTTCAGTTTGGCTTATTAGCCCTTTTTTCCTTTCATGCTTATTTTATAATTTATAATTACAGTTATTTATAACAACCTACATCTTCAGCTAACATTGGATTATAGGACTTAACATATAATGTAAAATTCTAATAGTATACTTGATTTCTTCAATCCTGTTCTTTATGCTGTCATCATATATTGTTATCATGTTACTTAAACATGTCATCCCCCCTGTATATACTGTTAATAATTTTGCTAAAACAATTGTTTACCTTTTATAAAAAATTGAAGCAAAATTCCCATAGTGTAAAATCAACCATTTTAAAGTGCACAATTCAGTATTAATACATTCGCAGTGTGGTGAAACTACTATTCTGTTCCAAAACATTTTTTATCACTCCACAGTAACATTTTATACCTGTTAAGCAGTTATTTCCTATCTCTTCTTGTCCCCATCTCCTGGCATCTTTTAGTATGCTGTGTCTGTGGATTTTTTTCTGAATTTTCATATTAGTGGAATCCTGTGAAATTAACTTTTTAAATTATGAAAAACTGGAAAAGAAATCTTTTATATTTACCTCAACAGTTGTTATTCCTATCACTGTTTTTTTCTTTGATTCGTTTCTATTTTTTTGTCTTCCACTATAAGACCTTAATACTTAGAGTGTATTTCTGTTAGCCTTAAATTTATTAAGCTTTTGTTTGCAGACATTTTTCTTCTCTTTTCTTTCTTTCTTTTCTTTTTTTTTTTTTTTTTTTTTTTTTTTTTTTTTTTTTTTTTTTTTTTTTTTTTTTTTTTTTTTTTTTTTTTTTTTTTTTTTTTTTTTTTTTTTTTTTTTTTTTGAGATAGGGTCTTGCTATGCAGTTCAGGCTGGTCCTGAGTTCACTTTGTAGCCTAAGCTGGTCTTGTGCTGGGATTACAGGCGTGTGCCACCATTCCTGGCTTATTTTCATTTTTAAGGCTATTTGTTGCTGGATGTGCAATTCTATGTATAACTTTTTTTGTTTACTTGTTTTGTTTTTCCTGTCAAAACTTTAAAACTTTTTAAAATAAATGGTCTTGTTCTTCTCTTATCTAATATATCCCTTTCTTCTGGTTATTTTAAAGATTTTTTTACTTTAAATTTTCAGCAATTTGATGTTCTGGGGTAGGTTATCCTTATGTTTGTGCTTTTTGAGATTCCTGGATTTGTGAGGTTGTAGAATTTGTCAGGTTTGGAAAGTGACACTTTTTATTTTTCCAGCTCCTTTCCCCTTACACATATGTTAGATCACTTATTATATTTGAGTTACTGAAACCCTTCATTTTCATTTTCCCCCTCTCATGTGCTTTAGTTTGGGTAGCTTTTATTGATGTTTCTTCATGCTTACTGATCTCTTTTTTTGTGTCTAATCTGCTCTTAAAAATTTAAGCAGAGTTCCAAATGTTTTTAGTGCAGGCAGATGTTGAGTTCAGGTTTCAGTCAGTTAATCAAGCAAACTGTTAGAGCCATGTCTAGCTTTTTGAGGTGGTACAGTGGACAGAGAATGTTTAAGTGCATTCCTTTTGATAACTCCAGTCTTATCTAAAATTTATTTCTTCCATATTTGGTATCTTCAGGACCCATTTCCACATGTAGAATTCTGAGGTTTGTGCCAGTATGCATAAAATGTTAGTCTCTTAGATCTTTTGGAATATAGGTTGTCTCCTGTTCACTTAGTTTCCCCTGGGAAATCTGATTCAAATTAGAGGTCTAAAGGCAGTGAGGCTGCTGGAGGTATAAAATCTGAGAGAACTTCCATTTCTTTCATGCAAGGTCTTCATTCATGTAAAGTTAGCCTAATGCTGGTGAGGAGGGGTGCTTCTTAGGCAAGGAAGGCTCAGTGAATTTTGTGAGATTAGGATTCTCAGATAATCAGATTACTTTGAACTGGCTCAGTTTGTGATCTCAGGGTCCTACTGTTTTTGTCACTGCTGCTACTTTTCTTGTGTCTAAGCTTTGAATTAAATTTATATGATAATTCTTTGACCTTTAGGACCATTCTGTTTTTGATTTTTAATGATCAAGCCAGTGTCTGTGAGAAGTAAAATATCCCTTGATGGCAGCCATGGCTGCTCTTTGGTCTTTCCTTCATTAAGCTAATTGTTTTCTTTAACTTTAAACTGTCAAACAACCCATTCTATAGTCCTTGTATCTTTCATATCTATCATAACTACCATAGCAGTCTACCAAATTGTTTTCTCTAGGAACTTGTTCAGATGTCCACAGATACCATTTTAGTAACTCTTTGCTGCTCTATGCCCCATGCACTAACACAACTACGTTGTCCAGTGGTGGCTGTTGTCATAATTGCCTTTAAATTCATTTAGAGTAAAAACCCAAAACTAACTTCCTAGTTTTTGAGGGTTCACTTACTGTAACTACCTAAGACTTTACTTAATATTTTATCCATCATAGTTCATTGCAAGAAACCATGCTGAGTATCCACAGCAAGAAGTAATGTAATCCTAGGAAGTAGGTACTTTACAAATCTTTGGAAAGTTTGGAGAGGTAGAAGCCAATAAGGGTGGTCCCCAAGGCTGTGTTCTAGAGATGAAGTTGTGTTCTAGAGATGAGGCTGTTGTCATTGCTACTGTTTGTAGATATCATCGTGACTCTTTCCCTGTTTCTGGACTTTAGTGACCAGATACCAAAATATGGAATTTGTCACAAACTCTTATGTGTCTTCTTTATAGAACCATGAGCAACAATATGTTGCTTGCTTGGATTTGGCCTTCCAGATCTCACTAAAGTGCATTTCCTTAGTGGAACTAATTTGGAAAGTGTAATTTTTAGTTTAACTTCCCATTCAACACTAGTCAGCAGTCTATGAAAATAACTCCCAAATTTCTGGAGATTACATAATGACAAAGGTTCATTTCTTGCTTGGGTTACATTAGCGACTGAGAGTTGGCCATCACTGTGTGTCATCTGATTGTGAAGAGTAGTCAGCTTTTTTTCTGGATCCTGCCATTCTTGGCAGACGAAAGAGGAGAGAATGGACAGAAGCACACGGTGGCTTTTAAAGCTTCTGCTCAGGTTAGCACAGCTGATGGAGCACATCAGAGTGCCACAACTGCTTGTATTCCAAATGTATTAAACAGAATAAAAGGGTTTGGGGAGTTATATTCCAGATGTATTAAGCAGAATAGAATGTGTTGGGGAGTTGAGCATTTTGGGACTGGAGGTCTGAGGATAAATAAACAGTGAACAAATGGGGACATCTTACATTGATGTGATAATGTTCTATGATCTGAGGAGACTTCATAAACAACTCAACCCAGTACACCCCTGGTTTTCTCCCTCAGATGAACAAAAACTTCATAGTATTTTAAGTTAAGCTGAGTGAAATTATTCATTTTTAAAAATTAACTTGATTCAAAAGTGTATTAAAAATCGATTTTTGTATTGAATAAAAGTGTTACTGTTTTATTAAATCGTAAAGTTACCCCTCAATTCATCAGGGCCTGTATACTTGTTTGCAGATAGATTGATTCTTGGAACATTTAATGTATTCTGGTCTTACAATATGCACTGTTTACAGTATCTGTGGTATCTTCTTGTTTGCTATCTCCTTGTCTTCTAGCTTAGGAGAGTTGTGCTGCAGCAGACTTCACTGTGATACTGATCTTACTGGGGCATTTGCTTTGCCACATTTCAAAAAGCCATGATTACACTATAGCTATGTAAATATTTACTGAAGAACCAGAAGGGTATTTAGATTACGTTTTCTCTCACTGAGAACTTTGCTGTTAATTGCCTTGTTTGTGGTTGTGTAGTTTTGTTAATATATACTTAAAACTTTCCAGCAGCTTAATTAGATTCACCATTTAATGAATAGTATTTTGATATACTCAAGCAAATCTGTATTGGTGTTTTTGTCTGCCTGCAAAGCTGTCCATCCTCTTTTTTTGTTCCTGTTCTTGTTCCTGTTTATTCTTTAGGACCAGTGCATAGTTGCCATTCACAAACTTTCTTGTAAATAGGATGAATGTTTCCTTATATTTTCTCTTTTTTTGGTGAGAGAGAGAGAGAGAGAGAGAGTGTGTGTGTGTGTGTGTGTGTGTGTAGAATGAAATTGGCTTCCTGAGAAAATGTGTGGATGATAAAGTTTCTAAAAATGCTTTTTTCGTACTTGATGGTTTGGGTATGGAATTCTTAACTGAAATTTGCCTTGGGATTTTTAAAGTGTTGCTCCTTGATTTTAAGCTTGCATGTTACAGTGAATAGAGAAGTCATTTTTTAGTTCTTCAATATATGACATTTTTCCTCTTGAGAAAATTCTGAAATATTTTCTTACATTAATGTGTCAATATTTCTCTTCCTTATTTCTCACTCGTAGTGTAGTGAAATCTTTTTAAAATTTTTTTTTACTTTAAAGGGAATAAAACAAAACAACAAAACAAATCAGAACAGAATAATGCAAACAACACAGAACTTCAGAACAAGAAAACAGGAGATCAACAATGGCTACTACAATGTCTTGTTTTCTTCAAAATAACTGTCCATACTATCTCACACAATAAAATCAAACAACAAAACCAGTCAAAACGAAAGAATGAAAGCATTACATGACTTCAAAACAAGACAACAGAAAATCAACAATGACTACCATAATGTCTCTTTTTCTATTTGAAATAGTTGTCCATACCCTCACACATTAATAAAATCAAAAAACAAAGTAGAATAAAACCAGTAAAAACAAAAAAATGAAAGCATTAAGGGACTTCAAAACAGGACAATAGGTAATCAACAATGGTTACCATAATGTCTCTTGTTTTCCTCAAAATAGCTGTCCATACCTTCACACATAATGAAATCAAACAGTAGAAAGCAGACTAAAACCAATCAAAACAAAAGAATGAAAGCATTATAGGACTTCAAAACAAGATAACAGGAAATGAACAATGACTACTATAATGTCTTGTTTTCTTCAAAATATCAGTCCATACTATCACACATAATAAAAGCAAATAAAGCCACAGAATAAAACCAAAACAAAAGAATAGAAGCATTGTAGGACTTCAAAACAAAATAGGAAATCAACAATGGCTACCATAATGTCTCGTTTTCTTCAAAATAGCTGTTCATACCATTACATGTAATAAAGTCAGACAAAACAAAACAATAAAACCAGTTAAACAAAAGAATAAGCATTATAGGACTTCAAAACAAGATAATAGGAAACCAACAGTGGTTACCATAATACATCCCGTTATCTTCAAGATAGCTGCCCATACCATCAGACACAGTAAAATCTAACAAAACAGAACAGAACAAAACCAAAATTAACAAAATTATGAAAATGATACAAGAGTTCAAGACAAGACAATAAATTAACAGTGATTACCACCTTCTCCTCCTAGGTGTTTCTTTCCCTGTTACTTTCATAGTATCTGTTGTGTTTTTTGGATCCCACTAACGCCTTCTGTTTTTTATGTTAAGGAGATAACTTGGTGCTCACCCGTATAAGTTCAAATCGTTTTGCCCATGAATGTGATCTCCAGTTGCATCCATTTACCTACAAGAACCTCGAGATTATCCTGCTTTATACTTGGGTAGCTTTCCATTGTATGAAAATACCATATCTTTCTTATCCATTCTGTGGTTGATGGGCAAGTTACCCTTGCTTTTTTCTGGTCTCCCGTCACGTGGAACAATTGTTTTCTCTCCTTTGATTTTCAGTCTATGAAGTTCCTTTCACTTTAAATGTGTTTATTGTATACAGTACACTGATGAATTTTGTTTCTTGATCCACTCTCCCTGTGTTTTTTTTTTTTTTTTATTGCTGAATTGAGGCCATCTACATTAATGCTATCTTTCTGCTGTTGGCCCTCCACTTTTCCCCTTCATTCAATTGCCTGTCCAGTGTGGTGATCCTCCTCTGCTGCTGTTCGTGGAACCATGGTCATCTTTATCTCTCTCTAGAATATCCTTCAGCACTCTCTGGTTTGGTAGTCATGAATTCCTTCAGTTGTTCTTTATCATGCAAGTACCTTATTTTTCCATTAATTTTGAAAGATACTTTTGCAAGGTACATCAATCTGGGTTGGAAGTTGTTTTCTTTTAGGATTTGAAACACTTTACTGCAAACTTTTCTTGACTTGATGGTTTGTGTTGACAAGTCTGCTGTGATTCTGATTGTTTTTCCTTTATAGGTGATCTGTTTCTTTCTCTAATAGCTTTTATTATTCTGTTCTTGTGCTAAATTTCTGGGATCTTGATTATTATATGTCTCAGTGTAGATTTACTTTGTTTATGGCCACTTGGAGTTCCATATGCCTCACTTATCTAAATGCCTGATCCTTTTCCCATGTTTGGGAAGTTTTCTGCTATTACTTCTATAAATAGCATTTTTAATTCATTTGTGTTAACCCCTGCTTCTTTGCTGATACCTATCACTCTTAAATTATTTTTCTTTGCATTGTCTTGCAACCATTGAATTGTTATATCCTGGTTCCTTGTTATTTTTAAGAGATCTTTCCTTTCCTGATCGCTAGCTGTGATGCTGTCTTTAAGGTCTGAAAGTCTGTGTTCAGTTTTTTCCAAGCGGTTTTGCCAACTTTTGATTGGCTTTTTAATTCCCTGCGTATCTCTCTGAATCTGTTTCATGCATTGTAATTCCTTTCTATATTGTTCATTCAAGGTTTCCATCATTTTCCTATGCCCTCTTTTTTATCTATGTCTTCTTTAGATATGCTCAGCAATTCTTTCATTATGTTTGTGATTTCTTTTTTTACCTGAGACATTATTTTTGATCTGAGTATGTTTGCAGTCTCACAAAGTTGTTTCTTTACTTCAGTTGCTGTCCTCTTGGAGATTTCAGGTGTGTGACTTCCATTTTCTTCTATGACTATATCTCCCAGACTTGTTATGTGTGGGCTGGAGGTCTGAGATTGCCTTTTGCTCCTTTGTCTTGACATTCTCCTGGGTTCCTCCCAACAAGCCAGTTGTGGGGTCCCAGGCACTTCCCACGTTGGCTGCCGCTCTGCAGTGTACAGGATTGGGACAGGCACCTGGGTTTCTCTGAACCCAGGTTCCTAGGGATGTAGTAGGACATAGGGTGGGCTTCTCCAGACTTGTCCCAGTGGTCACTGGCTGCCTGAAGGAGGCAAGGGTCTCCATTGGTGGCCTGAGGGTGCATGAGGCTTATCTGGCTGCAACTCCCAGCTCATGCAGGCTGCCCACAACAAGCAAGCCTTCCAGTGGCAGCTGCTGGCAAGCAGAGGCAGATCTGGCTGTGGCTCCTTGCCTGTGCTGGCTGCCTGCAGGAAGCAAGCCTTCTGATGGCAGCAACCGTCAAGCAGAGGTGGATCTGGCTACATCTCTGGCTGTGTCTCCCTGCCTGTGCTGGCTGTCTGCAGGAAGCAAACCTTCCGATGGTGGTGGCTGGCAAGCAGAGGTGGATCTGGCTAGGTCTCCCTGCCAGCGCTGGCTGCCTGCAGGACACAAGTCTTCTGATGGCGGCAGCCAGCAAGCAGAGGCCTGTAGTCAAATCTTGAATTTTCTGTCTTTATTGTCTGTTAACTCTTATTTTCTGTTCTGTTCTGTTAATTGTCTGGGAGAGTTCCTTGGTGTTTTCTTCACCTTCTGTTGGATTTTTAACCCTGGCTATATTTTAAATTTTAAGAGCATCTGGATTCTTTCATTTTCATGACAGTATTTTTAACTTTTATACTTTTTTAAAAAAAGTTTCCTTCTATTTTTTGAATTATCTTTGTTTTTAGCATGTCAGTATTTGTTTGATCTTTCATATCTGAGGCATTTTGCAAATATTGGGTTATCTTTAGCTGTTTATTCTTACTTAACATTGAAAAAGGCTAATTGGTAGTTCTGTTTCTAGGAGGCCTTGTCAAGTTTAAGTGTTGGGCTTCCCTTGAAGCTAATTGTGTACAGAACTGCTTTGTGAGGAAGCACCAAATATTAGTATATGAATGTTTTTTCTCCGGGATTGTTCAGTTTCTATAGAGCAGAATCTTCCATTCTGAGAGTATGGTGAAGCTGGGTAGGTGGAACCAGGAAGAAAATGTATTTGCCTGACTGATGGTGTTCTGGAGTTAAAAAGAGTAGATATTTTAGCATTTCTTATGTTGACTTTGGGATTTTGCTTAATTCATCAGTGCAAACTTCACATTCCCCACCCAGGCACCTTGTATCTGGATCTTCAAGTCCTAAGGACTTTTCTTTCTGTTTCTTTACAGAATAACCCTTATTCTTCAGTTTCTATTGACTGTTAAGTCTGCAGATATCTGCAGCTGGTCTCTACTCCACCTTCACCCATTTCCAACTCTGCCAGTAACCTACATTCCTTGCATCCTGTCCTCTCATTCTGAACTTCTCTGGGTCTTGCAGGGCTAGATCAGCTCTCTTGTCCTGGGGATCTGCCTTAACATCTGTCTGTTGCTACCACTTCAAAGTCAAAATGTTATTGGTCAGCATGCCAAGGAGAGGTTGACTTGTTTAAACCTTAGAAGATACCAGAAAAAATTTAAACTATGCAGACCGGCACTTAGCATGGTTTGTTCCTGCATAATTTCAGTTGAATAAATACTGTTTTGAATTTTGAATACTTTGAATTTTGAATTTTTGAGATTTTGGATTAGGTGGCGTTGCTAGGTACCATAATGGATGTCTTGATAGCCACTGACCATTTCATATTGGCACCATCATAATGTGTTCACGTTAACAACTGTATCACAGGCAAGTGTGATGTTGAAATTGTAGAGTAGTATTTTGTTGTAACTGTTCCAAAGGAATAGAGATCTCAATCTTGCCAGTAGCCACTGCAGCTAGGTTTTGGGTTTTTTTTTTTTTCTATTTTTTCTTTTTTTGCAGTTGTTGTGATGAAAAATTTCTACTGTTATACATTTCCTTAAGTTGAAAAATGTGTGACTTTCTAAGCAGAAAAATAGTAACAATATATTTCCCATACAAGTTTCAGAGTATTTTCGGGGAAGAGGCATTTCCTTTGGAGCAAGGCAAAACAGTTTATATAGTGTTGGCTAGTTGATCTGTTATAGCCTTTATCTGGACCAGAAAGTTTTCTTTTTGAGTGGTTGGGCAGCAGAGAATCCTTAAAAGAATCTGTTAATGAGGACTTATCTAAAATAAAAATAAGATACCAATGTTATCTGGTCGTATGTTTATGTGACTGCAACTTTATGTTTAAATGAATATGATGGACATTAGGAAGAATGACCTCATAATGATCATACAAGATATTTTAAATTGTTCATAGTGTTTAAATTGAGTTATGTGAACCATACACCTTAAAACTTAGAAACTCCCCAAATACGTAAAGCACTAAAGATTTAGCTACTTTAAAAAAACATTCACTTCATTAAGGCAGCATTAGCTACTGTCTTCTTTTGGCAAATCAAAATATACCTGAGTAGGTAGTGTAGGGTTTGTTTTTGTTTTTCTAATAAGGGAAGGGACATTTATAGTATTTGGTAATTTCTTTTATATTTTTTTCTTTTTAAACTGATCAGTTCACTTAGGAGCAACTGTCTTTCTTGTGTCATTTTTTGAAAACATCAGCTGGCATTTTCTTTTTAAAGATTAAGCCTCTATTCCGTTGTTAGAGTACACTATGTTATTCTGATTCTCTCGCTTCCCTCCCATTCTAAAGGTTTTGCTCTTGGCTTGTATCCTCTCTGTCTAGTACTTGAAAGAGTTCAGTCATCCCTTGCACTCCAGGGAGCAGAACATTCTGCCTGGTAGTAATGTTTTGAACAACATAGATTTACTAGGTTGGAATTGATAGATGGGCATACTCATAGCACGGAGCCAAACTTTTTTTTAAAGAGTTAAATAGCCCAAAGCTTTTTGTCTTTTTGATTACCTAGTTTTAGTTAATCTAAAAAGTTACATTTCAGAGATAATTTAGCATGTTAATTTGGTTTAATTATTTCATAGTTGCCATTACTATAGTCTTAAAGGATCAATTGTAACTGAAAGGTGGCTTTTTTATGGAGAGTAGGGATATAGAGTAGAACCTGTCAATCTTTGATATAAGAAGTTTCGGACTTCCCTTTTAAAACTATTTGATAATTTACATTTTTATTAACTCAACAAGTTGTTGACAGCAGATAAACTGCTTAACATAGCAATTCACAGAAGAGTAACAGGTGTGATTCCTGGCTGTCCTAAGTTGCAGATACAGTAGTATTAAATAGTGATTCTCAAACTTGAGCAGCTTTGTGAATCACCTAGAGAGGCTGCTAGTGTTTCTGATTCAGCAGGAGGGAGAGCCAAGTTTGAGTTTGCATCAGGATGCCAGTTTGAGAATAGCAATAGGAGGTAATGATCAGTCTGTGCAGTAAACCACATATAAATTAGTAGTGCCTACTGCAATTTCTGAAGTTTTGCTTCCCTTATAAAACAAAGTAATCACAAAGGATTATCTGGTATGACTAGTCATACTTACTTAGCCAGCGTGAACTCAAATGTGATTTATGTTTTAATTCCAAAACAACTAAATTAAGTAATATGCCTTGTATTATTTTTTCTTTTTCTTTTTATTAGCACATTTGTAGCACAGAAGGATTACATTTATTGTGAGGAGTTGGTACATGTACATAACACAACTTAGTTCCTTTTTTGTCCCTCTCCCTTCCTTCCTTGCTCCTTCTGTCTCTTGATCTTATTTGGAAAACCTTTATCTCTGCTTTTTTCTATTTTGTTTGTTTTTTTTTTCCATCCTCTTTTCCCTTCCCCTTCTTCCCTCTCTTTCCATCTCTTGTTCCCCTTCCCTCTCGGAAAAGATCTCCCTACTTCCTGTTATATAGCTTTTATTTTGCTCTTCATTTAAATTTTGGGTTTGTCAAATAAGAGAAACCAAGTGATATTTAAACTTGTATTTCCCAATTCAGTTAACATTATGGTCTCAAATTGTATCCGTTTTCCTACAAGTGACTCAGATTTATCCTTTATGACAAAGTAGTACTCCATTGTGTATAAATACCACATTTCCTTTATCTGTTTATCTATTGATGAGCATATAGGCCACTTTCAAGGTTTGACTATAAACGAGTATGTATGCATCAATGTACTATGATGTCTTGGAAGGGAAATAGCTGGGTCAAATGAAATTTCTAGTTTTAGTTTTTTTTGGGAGTCTCCATACACTTTCCATAGTGGTGGTACTAGTTTATATTCCTACCAACACTGTAGAAGGATTCCTTTGCCCCTCAAGCATTTGTTATTATTTGATTTCTTGATGGTAGCCATTCTTTCTGGAATAAAATGGAATCACAGTGTTGTTTTAATTTGCATTTCTCTACTTGTCTTGTTTTTCAGTGAAGCACTTATTTTGACTCACTAAATCTGCTTAAGATTTATGCAATACTTACTATTTAACAGTTTGGACTTTAGCCATGAATTCTTTCTCTGTATGTCTAGTTTAAAGCAGATCAACAATAAGCAAATAATATTTTAAGTTTTGATAAGTTGTTTGGTTAAAAAATATGCATATTTCTTTATTCTACCTGAATTATGCATCTCTAATAATTTCCTGTTTATTATCAACTTGATAATATTTCCTAAACAGACTCCTGCTATTACATGTGGTATAGACTTTCTTTTTTTCTTTCTTTTTTTTTTTTTTTTTTAACTAAAGGACTGCTGAACTCCCTTTTTAGTAGGGTTTAGTGTTTATGAGCTTGTTGTCTTAAAAATACAGTAATACAGTATGTGTTTCTAGGCTTACGCCTTTTGGTGTGATGTTTTGAGGCTTACACAAAGGTCTTTAAATTTTTTTGAACTTGCATGTTTCTAGTGGGTGTGTTTTTTTTTTCTTTTATTCTTTGTTTTTTTTTTGAAATCGAACTTGGGACTTGGGCTTGCCAGGTAGACACTATGCCACTAAGCTATATCCCTGGCCCTTTCTTTTTTTATTCTTAATCAGACCTGATTTATTCATTTATGTTACTGGCCTAGCCCTTGTAGGCATTTGGATATATAGTGTTCGGGATTTAAGGGGCAGGAGAGACCACTGGGAAGCAGGAGGATTTTATTAGGTCTGCCTGACTTAGCCAGACTTCTGTCTAAAGGACTGAGCCCCGAACGATAGAAAGGCATGTGGCTAGGTGTTGGCCTGTTTATTGGTGCAAAAGCAGGTGGGGTTACAGACAAAGGAGGTTTTTCATGTAGTGACAATTCTGTAACTTAGTCTTGGAAGAATAACAGAACCTTTTGAATCTTGTGGGACAGGGTGTCATAAACCTGGATATTGCAGATGCCCTGTGGGTGTTATAGGACTCTTTCTTCAAACCATAATTGTTATTTTTATCAGGGACAGAGCAGAGGTCAGCCTTGAAGGAAAACAGATCCTGGTGGGAACAGGATGCCACAGGACTCTGTTTACAGGAATCTACTTGTTAACCTTATCTGTAACCTTGCAGAGGTATGTACTTTCAGGGAGGGGAGTTTGGGGGAGAATTAAGCTTGGTTTTCTTTTGAGTTCTGATTTAGTAGTACCTTTTTTCTTTCCTTTTTCGCCCGATCCCACTCACTGTATTGTTCTAGCTGGCCTTGAGCTCCTGGGCTCAAGTGATCTTCCGGCATCCATCTCTTAAGTAGCTGTGATTAAAGGTGTGCAATACTGTGTGTAGCCTTGTAGTGCCTTTTAAGACCAATTTAAAAAGTAGTCCATTACTTTCAAGTGGAAAATCTAATTTACATGAAATGTAGAAATTTGTTATTTTTGTCTAGGTTCCATGCTTTTTTTTGGGGGGGGGTGTTCATGTTTACTGATATTGCATATTATATCCAGAGAAAAAGAATTTAGGTTAAGTATCTAAAAGATAGAACTCAAGGAATTCTTTAACTGACTGGAAATTTGTACTTGTTCTTTAGCCACATAAATTGTACATTGGAAAAAGACTGATGCTGCATACCAGTATATTGGTAGTGAAATTTTGAGTGCTTTTTAGTGATTTTTATATTTTGCTTGCATGTTTTCTGATATATACTTAATACTGAACTACTTAAGTCAAGAAATAAGAAGTTGAAAAATATTGTCCAAGTTAGGCAACTTTGTACATCTCCTAAGATCCTTGCATGTGTTCTACACTCCATGTTCCCTTTTTAAATTAGGAAACTCTTATTTTCTATGCACCACGTGGATTTGGTTATTTCTTTTGGTCAGTTGAATCTGTTCAGTGGGCAAAGTTGAAAGTGATTTCATTTCTCTAAAAATAAGATCAAGTTTTAAACTTGAGGATTATACATACACATGCACAGGCTATATAATAAAACTGCTGATAAAATGAACAAACGGGTAATGGTTTTTAATTAGGAGTTGTGTTGGGATGAGCAGAGAAGTAACAATATCTTAACTTTCCTGGACTACGGTAACACTGGATCATAGATTGTGTAGACCCTTGCTTCTTCCAACTTGTGCTAATTCTTTAGGCTCTCTGTGCTTCTGCAGGTGCTTATCTGAGTTCTGCTATCTTCTTGCCTCTGGTGAAGATTGCCTGGTCTCTTGCCAAGAAGGCTGTGTTGGCCAGCATATCAGATCAGCTGAATTGGCTTCCTCTTTAGTTTACAAGTAAAATATATGTGGAAATAAGTGTGTATGTGTGTGAAGTACATGGAGTTGGGATTTTTTTTTTTTTGGTATGTTGAAAAAGACTTTAGGATTTCCTGCTGTTTCTCATACCATTTTTATTTATTTATTTATTTATTTATTTATTTATTTATTTATTTTTTATGTCTGTTTTCAGAGATCTTTAAAAGGAAAGGAAAAAGCATGAAAGATACCTGAGCAATCAGCAATTATTGCTTCTGAAGTGGCAGGTCTCCTCCATTCTGTCCTTGCAACTAGAGAACTCTACATTTTCATTTATTTTTTCTCTTCCTTCACCTGTTTGACTTGGTGATTTCCTGAGATGTGAATCCTGTGTTTGAAGCCTGTAGTTTACTGAACTAAGCAGTTCAGGAACCCATAAAGTTGGTGTGCTCACTTTTGGCTTTAAGGTTACCCATAGTTTTCTTTTTGAGTATAACATTTACCTTCTTCATGTCTCAGCTTTCTGTGTAGAGCCAGGTATATGATATTCTTTAGGTGGTACACTGATAAGGGATTCATGGACAGAATCACATAGTGAGAAAGTAATTTCTTTTTCAGTTTTATTTGGATCCTTTTGATTACATAAGCAGAAAGGTATTTTGGAACCAGTGCATTAATAGTTTCTAGTGTCTGCCAGTCTTTAAACAGGGAAAGCATACTTGAGGCTCAGAAGATTTAGCAGACAGCAAAACCTACCTAGAATTTAATAACATTGTATTTGTTTTTCTGGTTAATGGCAGGTAATATGACTTTTCCATTTTTAATAGATTCTTTTTCTTTTTTGAAGCACAAATAGTTCTAAGCACAAAGCAGTGACCCTAGAAAATACCTTTAGGGGAATTGGGAAGGTGAGACAGAGAAGAAGGTAGAGAAGGTGGTAAAGCCGGTTACCACTGGAGCTTAATCCCTGTGGGGGCCTCTGGGTACCAGTGTAGCACCCATGTGTTGGTCATCTCACCTGACAGCACAGGGAGCCATTAGTGCAGTGCACAGGAATTCTCAATAATCATTGGTTGAAAGTAGCTGTGGGGGTATTAATTCTCTACAATTTTCAACCTGCCCCTCAAGCAGACAGTGCAAGCTCTGGCAGCCAGACCAAATACTGAGGTAAGTAGTTATAGGTGTTACTAATTGGCCTTTGTGCACAGGGTAGATGAACAGCGCACCAGCAGTAGCTGCAGCACCCCCAAATCAGCAGCCCTCCACCTCTCAGTAAATAACCTCAGCAATTCCGCAACCTCAACCCATCTGCAAATCTTGTTGGTTTTACCTTTAAAATACATTCGGAACCAAGTGTAATCCTTACACTTGCCTGTAATCCTAGCACATGTCTATAATCTCAGCACTCTGGAGGTTGAGGCAGGAAGATCCCCAGAGTTCAAGGACAACCTGGGCTACGTAGTAAGTTCACGGCCAGTCTGGACTACATAGGGAGATCTGTCTCAAGTTCCCTCCAAATATATATATTTATATTTTCAGAACCTGAGCTCTACTTGTCCTCAGGGTTGCCATCTGGCCCCACCCCCTCCCTTTCTGTCAACTCGTGGCCTACTAGATGAGTTACTCTCTCACTAGTCGTGGCCTGGAATGCTGGAATGATCTGTATGAAACCTAGGTCAGATCACATGATTTCTGCTCAAAACCCTCCATTTTGCTCAGAGTCTTTATAGTGGCTGATAAGGCCAAATGCCATATGACTTTTTCTTACTGTGTTCATGTGTTTGTACACATGTGTTCATGTTGTGTACATTTTTTGTTGTTTTCTGTCAAAACATTCCTTTTCTCCCCATTCTCTTTATTGTGGGTTCTGTGATAATTTCTAAATTAGATTCACTTGTCATAGTTTGCATTTCATCTTTACCACTACAGCCATATTGATTTTTTTTTAAAGTTGTCATTCAGTAAATTCACTTTATAGTATATAGTTTTTACAAATGCATGGAGTGATGTATCCACTGCTGCAATTCTTAAAAAATTGTTTGCCCTAAAAAATTTCCTCATGCTAGCAGATAATCTTTTTTTCTACCATTTTGTTCCTGGGAATCACTGATACGTTTACCCCTCTGTAGTTGTGACTTTATTTGTGTCATATAATTGAGATTCGTGTATTATGGAGACTTGGGTTTGGCTTCTTTCGTTTAGCAAAAAATTTTTTTTGTTTGTGGTGCTGTAGATTGAACCCAAGACCTTGCACGTGCTAGGCAAGTGCTCGGCATCTCCAGCTGAAACAATGTATTTAAGATTATGCTGGGTTCTTTTGTGAATCAGTGGATCATTGCTCAAGTGACCTTTAAAATAAACATAAAGGTTGAATTGATTTAAAGAAAACATTGAATAAAATAATACAGGTGATACATCGAAAAAAATCTTGAACCTGAATGACTAAGGTTAGAAGTCAGTAATGAGATGAAAGGGCTTTCCTTGACGTCATACCTCTGCAGAAATTAATCATGCACTCTGGGGACCCACTTAAAACCTTCTATTCTCTGATAAAAACAAAAAAGAACAAAAAACACAAAAGTGTCTGATCTGGTGGTGATTAGTGCCTATCTCCCAGGGTATCAATGGATTTTTTTAGGTGACTTTCATTGTTGTGAAGCAGCTGTTACCCCTCAATTTCAAAGTTGTTAGGACCAGCTAATGCATTATAAGACCTCGTGAAGGAATAAAGAGTCTGTCATTTGGAGTGAAGTAAACTTTCACTGTAAGGCTTCTTGACATTGACTCATTTTCTGTTGTGCTTGTCAGGTTCCAAGTGGTAAGAGTATGAATTAGAGCTGTAGTAGTGTCTGAAAGTACTGGTGATACCATAAATGTTTGCAAGGTTTCTGGTAATCTCTTCTGTGACTATAGCAGTTAGACTTTAATCCCATAGCCCTACCATTAGATAAATTTTCCCAGGGATAGATTAATTGTTGGGGTTCACAGTTTCCTAGAGCTTTCTCGTGTCTTACTAGTAGGCCATTTTGTGATATAATTGACAATATGTGTTTGAGTTTCAGAGCATGTTTGAGAATGCTTCATGACTGACAGTCTTGCAGAAAACTGGGAAGGAAATGAAACACATAATGCTTGTTTTGTTATTTTTAAAAGATGGACAGATTGATAAGTTCTTTTAAACTCATAATTAATTGCTATTTTAACATTCCTAACCAAGTTTTTTTTTTTTTTTGGATTTGAAGGAGGAATTTGAGAGTAGAAAATTGGTACAGTTTGTGTTTACATGTGATGCATAGTAATACTTACTTTACTTTTTACTTATAGTAATGAATGTTATAACTATTGAAGATTATAAGAGCACATACTGGCCAAAATTGGATGGTGCCATAGATCAACTTTTAACCCAGAGTCCTGGTGACTATATCCCTATATCCTATGAACAGATATACAGGTAAGTCAATATTTAATTTGCCTGGGTTGAAAGGGGTATTTTGAGTTCAGTTATGATAGCTCGCATGTATATAATATACAAAATACATAAGGTGAGATTTGATTTATACTTTTTGATTCACTAAAGTGGTTTTCAGATCACAATAGAGTAAACCCTGCTGTTAGGCTTCTACCTCAACCTGCCACCTTCATCATACATGCCACAGGAACCATGGAGGTCAGTGAAAAAAAGCAGAAATGAATGAAGTATTTGGTATAAAAATACATATTTTTTAATCTCACAGGGAGACCCTAGTTTAATCTACTGATGTTTGTTGACACTCAATTCTAACTCTCTTTGATTATTTTGTTTCCCAGCTCCTGGTAAATGGAAGCAACAAATTAGGAACTGGGGTGGGATGTGAGATCAGCACAGTGACAGGAAGAAGTGACAACTATGTTGTTCCACACAACTGATGTACAAAGAGGTTGTATTGCAAACATTTTTGTGAGTTAGAAACTTTCTCTCTACTGGTTATCACTCTCTCTTCCTTATTTTGACATTTATTTATATAAAAAGAGAGCGAGAGAGAACCTGATTTACCCGAGTTATCGTATTTATAGCCTAGATTATCATTCAATGTTAGATTATCTAGGGATGATTAAGTTTGTACTACTCATTATTTGCAGTTAGTTGTGATATATTTTCCATCTAAACACTGATTGGGGGGAGGGTAAATTTTTATTAAAAGTCATAATTCGTCCATTGTTGTAGATTTGAATTACTTGGTCAGTGGTTGTGTAATGAAAGTATGTTTTAACCTTAAAATGAATTAAGTGCTTCTTCACTAACTATGTTTTTTGATTTGTTTTTATAGTTGTGTGTATAAGTGTGTATGCCAGCAGCACTCAGAACAGATGTACAGTGATCTGATTAAAAAGATAACTAATCACTTAGAGAGAGTCTCAAAGGAGCTGCAGGTAAAGAACTCAACACATTGGCTTTTGCTGCTTTGGGCTTTTTTGGTTGGTTGGAATCACACTATTTAATGTACAAATGGAATCTTGTTAATTTGGTAATGCTATAAATTTGTAAATATTTTCTAGGTGAATAGTGAGGAAATCATCTAATCTTTTTATTAACTTAAAATTGGACTTACATTATGAAAATTTTTAGATCAATACTTTTCAGAGCTGAACTAATTTTATTTAAAACCTTATTTTTCCTTGTTTACTTCAATAGTTGGTGACATTTATAGTATTAAAAAAATATATATATGGTATATTTTAACTTTTATTATGGACCTTATGTTATTATTGTGGAAGCGTGGTCTGCTTACTAATTTCTAATGCTTTTCATCATGAACAGCTGAAGTCAGCTATTGACAAAAACTAACTGTGGTAGACGAGCAGCATCCCAGGTCTTAAAATCTGGCTGGGCTGCAGAAAATACACTGTTTAAGGATGCAGTTACCCTCCTGTTCCCTACCTTCCCCCTCACCGTTCTGCCTCAGGGAGCTTCCAGTGCTTGAAGTCAGGTACTATTTTTATGCTGGGACCAGATCCATTTTTGTTCTGGTGTAGAAGTAATTAGGTATCTAGAAAAGTCCCTGATTAGTAGGTTACCAGGGTCTGTTCCTCAATTAGGAAGAACCTCTACATTTGTAAAACAACCATAGTTACTAGTGACACTATAGAGGAGGGTTTGTACTTGGATGTTACTTCTCATTTACGTTGTGATCTTAGATGTCTTAATCTTGCTTACCCCAAATAGTTGTTGCACTAAGTACTGTACCTTTTTTTGAAAAAAGATAGCCAAAGCTAAGTTTTATTATAGTCATGTTGTTAGTATAAATTGTTTCCTTCTTCTTTGCCACTAAATACAAGGTTTTTATTCATTTAACAGATATATTTAGTGCTTTGGTATTGTATATAGATTGTAAATAAAACCCTAAGCATTGTATGATTTATACATTGTAGCTTTGAGTTATTTGGTAATTCTTGACCTCACCCTCTCCTGACTTCACTGAGTCCAATTTATCCTATTTACTTCCTGCCTGTCTCTGGACTGTGTCCATTCTGTGTAATTGCCAGTTCCCTGGGTTTGGTCACTGTTGTCAGTCAAGTGTTTTACGAAAATGCTCATCTCAGTGGGCTGCTCTGCCTTATTTTCCTGAGATACCTTAATTTATTTAACTAATGTTTGAACGGTAAGTACTTAGATTGCTTTATCCTTTGATTGTTACTGATAATTCTACAGTGCATTATCAGTCTTGTAAGTGATGTCATTTACTAAGTTTATCTTGTGGTTCATAAAAGTTGGTACCATGTTACATTCTGGGTTAGTCATGTATCAGACTGTCTGCTTTCTTTCAAACTAATACATTGTGAAGTGAAATAATTTTTACTTTTTTATTAATACAGGAATTATTGTTAGTAAAGATTAAAACTAGGAACAGTGTCTTTTTTAATGTTAGTATTTGAAAAACTATCAATAAATATAGAAGTAAAATAGGTAAAACAAGGCAGTTCAGTCTAGTTTTAGAGTCAGTACATGTAAAATCTAACTATTATTAAACAGCGCCATGGAGTGGTTCAAAATATGGAGGTGGAAGGCTCTGGTCTCAGCTCACCCACTTGGCAGTCATGTGCCTCTTGCTGAAACATGCTGACACCATCTTGTAAATTTTCTCAACATTAAAATGAAGTGGCTTTACTAAAAGTCTATGGTTCTTTTGTTGTAAGATAGTCCTCCCCTCTGACTTCCTGTTTTCTCAGTATTAAAGTCATTTTTCTGCACCTGTTGAAGCCTTCTGGGAACTCCTGCACTCTCTTCAGAGCAGAATAGAATCAGGAACAGAACCAGGAACAAAAGAGGAACAGAACAGAACAGTTGGCATTTCTTTGTTTATGGATCCATAGCATCTTGACAGTAACAACTCCATCAGGGTAATGATTGCATTATTGTTTTGCTTTCATAAGTCCTTCGTTGAGGGTAGGGGCTGTGTCTTGTTTGTCTTTTTATCCTTAGTGTCTGGCACAGCTGTAACTCAGCAAATGTTTGCTGAGTTAGTGTTTAGCAACTAAATCTGACCTGTACCAATGGAAACAGCATAATTAGCATCATATGATTGCAAATCCTTATTCTTTAGATGTGGAGACATTTTATTAATTTGTGATATCTCTATTATTTATAGACACTTGGAGGCAGTTTTCATGGGAGATAGAATAAGAATATATGCCAGGTCTTAGCCAGAAACATTATATTTGCGTAGAGCATTTTGTTTGCAGTTCTGGTTTTGGACATGCATTTTTTTTTTGAGCCAAAACAAGAACGTGCAATGAGTTTTTGCATTTGGCAGATAATCAGAGATTTAGTATTGAGTTGATTAATTTAGTACTGGAGTTGGACTGGCAGGGTGTGAGCCTCTGTCAAGGGCATCTTAAAATAGCTGCTCGATTGTATAGTTAATTTGTCAGAATGAGTTATTTATGCATATCCTAAGGCATGTCCAATTGGAGACACTGAAAGGTACTATATGAAATGGTGTGCCATATTCTCCAGTTATTTTTAGTTTTGACCTGAAAACTAGAGAATACTATTTTCAGGAACTTACTTTGTTGAACCTAAACATTTTTGTATGAAGGCATAATATAACATGCCTCTTTAAATTTCTTTCTTTCTTTTTTTTTTTTTTAATTTTGGAAACCATGACTTTTCTACCACCCTAGTAATTCTAGAAAACTTTTTAATTGTTGTTGGTAAATTAATAAAACAACTTCACAAATAGCTAAACCTCTTAATATTATCTTTACTGTTATATTTCACTGGACAAATACCTATACTTTTTAATTTGCTGCTAGATTATTTGAAACTCTGATAGTCTTATCTTTTTTTTTCTCCTAGTATTGGAGATTAACTCCAGGGCCGTCATACTAAGCTACATTCCCAGCCTTTTAAACTTTTTTTTCTTTTTAAATTTTGAGGCAGGGTTTTGCAAAGTCGCTGAGTTGCCCAGAGTGGGTCTGAGTTTAGGATCCGCCTACCTCAACCTCCCAGAGTGCTGGGATCATAGGTGTGTACCACCAGGCAAACCATTCTCCTCCCAGTCCTCTGTCACCCACCCTGTCTTTTAACTTCTCTTCTGTAAATGTGATAATGAAATTCTGTATTTATTTTCCTTTTTCTCTTATCTCCAAAGCCTCTGAATTTCAAATTCTGATTTTTTCTATACAAATGAATGGAAATAGATAACTATAAAGAGAACATTGGTTTCTCAGTTTAGTAAATTATACTCTAATAAGTTTTGGAAAGTTATATTTAAACTTGTAGAAATCATATTTTTGGTGAGGGCACAGACCAAGACCTCCAGTTGCTTGTTGACCTTGGATTAATTCTTACAGATACACCATATTCATGACTAAATCTGAATTCCTTTTCAGATAAATCAGTTTCTTTCTCAGACTTGACTTCCTCTTTTCTCTCATGGCCAGGTGATGGAGTTGGTGGAATAGTGCAGTGTCTCTTGCTTCTGTCTTGTTTCATTCCCATTGCTGTTACCTGTGGCTCATACCTGTACTAGTCCAGTAATCTTGTTTCGCCCCTGTAGTCTTTTTTGGGGTTGAATAATCTAAAAACACTAATTTAATGGCTATATTTTCTTATTAAAAATGTAAAAGACTGTTGTCTTTTTCAGTTAATCACACTTGATTTGTTGGTCATTACAAAAAATGGAGCTGAGTGATTGGTTGCAGGGATTCTTGGTGGGAAACCTGGTGTGTCTAGCACTTTCCTATCCAAATATGCAAGGTACTCCATTAGGTACAGCAGTGGATGTACAACTGATAAGACAAAATAATTTGTACCCTTTCTAACCTCTTGCTGAGAATAATTTAAAAATGCTATACCAGGAAAAAAAAAAGTGAAGAATGATAAGACCAAGATCTGGGAGAAGGAAACTCATAGAGGGGATCCCAACAATTGAGCCACTTCTTTAGTAGGATCATTCGTTTATTCTGGAAGAGGAAGCTAATATGCCATGAAATGGGGTATAGTGACAGAATGGGAGGCTCAGGCAATTAAACTGAAGAGTCATTTCCCAGGAGTAGTAAGGCTAACAAGCTGTAGACTCGTCTTTTACCTGAAATCTTACTTGAGCTTAGATTGTCTGTATTTGCTGGCACCTTGTGTCACTTACCAGAAACAAAAGTAAATTCTCTCTGAAAAAAGGTAGCATTATCCTAGGCATTCTGTTGTTCCAGCAATTTTTTGCGAACAGTGTCTGGCACTTAATCAGAAATAACTAGTTCTAGTAGGACTAAAATGGTAAAATGGTGAAATACATTGTTAGATAAGAATTGAGAGAATTAGTCACCAGTAGTCTCTCACTTTAAAGAAATAATGAAACGCGTGCTTCAGATAGAAAATGTTCCTAGGTGAAAACTTGGAGATTAAGATAGGAATGAGGAATAACAGAAAAGATATATATATATGAGTACCGAACAATAAGGGTAACTTCTTGAAGGATATTAAAAAATATGTAGTCTAAGAGCCGGGTGTGGTGATGCACACCTTTAATCCCAGCACTCGGGAGGCTGAGGTAGGAGGAGCGTTGTGAGTTCGAGGCCGGCTTGGGCTATAACACGAGCACAAGGCCAGCCTGAGCTACATAGTGTGACCCTGCCACAAAAAACGGGGGCCGGGAGTTTGGCTCAGTGGCTTAAGTGCCTGTCTGGCAGGCGCAAGATTGTGAGTTCGATCCCCGGTGCCGCAAAAAAACAAAACAAAACAAAACAAAAAAACAAAAAAAAAAGTAGTCTAAAGTCATGACAGTCTTATGTAGGTGATAGTAAGCTGATTTAAAATGTTCTAAGGCCCTTACATTATTCAAATAGTATCAAAGTACTAATTTATTTTAGACTATGATAAGACGAGGAGAATGGGAATGGAAAAAAGAATGGAAAAAGAAAATGTGGTTAACAGGATATTACAGAGAGCAAATAGAATAATTTAAGAGTAAAGAGTTCCAGAAAAGATGGAACAAGATACAGAGAACAGATAGGATAAAGAGAAACAAAGAGGAGAACAAATCTAAACCTCAGTGTGTCTATTATTCTTGGAAATGTTAAAGACTTAAGTGCTGCATTCAAAAAAGAAACAATAACCAGACTGGGTGGAATTCTGTAACACTATCTAATGTTGCTGACAAGAGGTACAGCATAAAGATACAAAGTAGGATACTGAAAATTGAAAGTAAGTAATAGAAAAAGTTATACAAGCATTAGCTGAAAGAAAGATGATATAGCTATACCAGTATCAGAAAAAGTAATTCAGAGCAAGAGGTATTATTGGGTATAAAGAGAATTTTTTTATGATGATAGATGGTTCAGTACCTGTGACGATAACAATTCTAAATTTGTATATACCTAATGACATAGCCATAGAAATTAACATACCCAAAAGGAGAAAAAGGTACGTCCAAAAATCATAGTGAGATTAAGATATCTCTCTCCGTAACTGACTAAATAAGCAGGTGAAACAGATAAATAAAAACCAGTAGTATGGAAGATTTGAACATGTGATTAATGAACTTGACTCACTTTGAACTCTGTACTTATTAATTGTAGGCTATATGTTCTGTTGAGGTAAATCTAGATCATTTATAAAACCACTATATATGCTACTCATAATGTGAGTCCTAATACATTTCAGGGAATATAAATCATAGAGAATATGTTCTCTGAGTTATAACAGAATTAAATTAGAAATCTGCAGCAAAAGATAACCAACAGAAGTTCTATATGCTTGAAAATGTAATGTATTATGAAAAACGCGTTCTGAGAGAGGAAATCATAGTTGAAATAAGTAAGCGTTTTGAGCTGAATGATAATACATATCAAGCATTGCAGAATTTAGCTAAAATCTTTTAGGGATTAAACCCTAAAATATGTAGATTAGAAAATAAAGTCTGAATTGTCAGTGGCTTTAACATTTATCTCAGGCAATTAAAAAATAGCTATGGAACCCAAATAAAGAAATTAAATCACAATCTGTGCTAATGGACTACTGGAAGGTTAAGAACTCTTCAGAGAACTGTGCCGTGGTACAAAGCAGAATAAGGAACGTGCTGTGTTAGAGTGAAGGTAGCGATCACAGCTAGTAGAGGGGTGACAGGAGGGCAGCATTGGCAGTGGTATGTTGTGAGGCTGGGCCTGAGAGAACTTTGTGAGCAAAGGCTGCTCTGTGGAGAGATTCGTGACGTGGATAAAAAGGGTGGGTAGATTATAAGGCGTTCCAGGGAAATTGGGAGGGAAAAAAAACTGAAAATGGCAGATTGGAGCCAAATTGTAGTAGCCCTTACATGCCAGGAATTAGGTCTTAGAAGACTGATGTGGTTAAGGAATATAAGACAGATTGGAGAAGAAGAGAATGAGATGTGGGGAAACAGTGATTGTGGTAGACTAGGTGAATTATAGGTCCACAGTCCCTTATCCACAATTACAAAATCCAACAAAAACTTTGAAAAGGGAATGTCTTTTTATAAATTTGATGCCAAAATGCACGTGGTAGCGAAACTCTACATAAACTTATGTGAGGAACTTAATGGGAACATTCCTATACAGCACCTTTCTACCAGAAATGTCAATGTGGTATTCTAGACCCTACTGTGTCTTTTATGTAATATATGGTATATGCGCCACAGTACCTTCTAAATTTCTAAAATTGAAGAGGTCTGAATTTAGCCATACCTCTGGCTCAGGAATCTTGAAGTACGAACAGGAGATGGTAATGAAAAAGAGAAAACATTGACTGGGACACACTGCAGATGTCAAAGAAGTAGTGCAAGACTAAGAAACTTAATAAGTAATAACTCCTGTAGTTTAAAGAAAGAGGTAGGGTGAGAGTATTCAAAGCTTATTTTGGTTCCCTGGCAGACTTAATCAATCATGTTTTCTTCTTTGTTTCTATAGCATTTTATGTTATTAGTATAGTGCTTAGTTTAGCACTTTGATATGTATTAGTTACCAGATAGGATGTAACCATTGCAGTACTCTGAGCCCCTTGAGATCAAGAATCGTAATTTACCAAGGTTGGTTTCTTTTGGCCTGTCATAGTCTTGAATTAAGTTTTAAGTGCTTATTAGATAAGTGTGCTAGTTTTAGTGCTATTGACCAGATATTTTGAATTCTCTTCTTTCTGGGTACTTGGTCAGATTGTTCTTGTCCATCCCATTGAAGTTAGACTTAGTCAAGTGACTTGCCTTGACATATAAAATATAAGTAATGTGTAAATTAAGTCTGCCAGGGATAGTGTACCCAAAGTTGTAAACCCTTTAAGATTGGCTCTGCAGTTATCTTTCTTTCCCTTGCCATGGTGTTCCAGATAGTAGAGGGTTACTTAGCCTTTGTATCTGAGTAAGGGTAACACAAAACAGATCCTAAAGATAGGCATACAACGTTAGTGAGAAAGAAAGCTTGGTTGTATTTTATTTTAATCTGTATATTTGTTTTTATGAATTTTATGAATTTTTTATTAAATAATAGTTTAGGTACTTGCCAGTTGTTTTGATTAAAGGAAAGTTTACTGGTTATATTTAAACTATTTTAATAAAATTAATTTTGACATTTTAATTTATAAATTTTAATTAAGTTAAACATATTATTTGATTCTCAAACCATTTCCTGATGGAAGTTAATAGAAACTTAGCCAAAATTAGTCACCATTACTTACTGGTCCAGACACCAGAAGGCTTATAAAATCTCTGCCAAACTGCCAATAAACCAACCCTGTCTCTTAGGATTTAAAATCTGACAGATTGCTTTGCTATTTGCTTTTGGTCCATTGGGTGGCAGCATAACTCAGCTAGTCTATGTAGTCTTGAAAATTTTTGTTTTTTGGGGGAAAGGGTTTGATTTCTGTATCAATTGAACTACAGAGTATATTTAAAGTATGAAAGCTTTCCTCCCCAAAATACGTTGATTATTTCTTAACTAGAATGAAGAATATTTTAAATAATAATAAAATAATTACTTGGTACCCATTCTTTCAAGTAAAGTATCATTACTAACTGGTAAATAACTTCACATATGTATTCTGCTGAATGTTTTTCTGAATATATGCTACTTAGAGTTCTATTTTTAAATCCAATCTAGAACTTCAAGCAGTTGTTATATCAAAGTTGTTCGTATCTCAAGAGAATTTGCCACCCTAATCCTCAAGCGTCTTAGGCTCTAAGATCATAATTCTAATAAACTTACAAGTAGCCTTTGAAGGCAGGGACTGTTCACTTTAACACGTGCCTTTATAGGGTGTAGTATAACACCAGGCCCCAGATGGAGATTCAGTACAAGTAACTGATAAGATGATCAAAAGTATATGCCTGCTTTACAGCTAAGGTTACTAGAAGCATCTACTTATTCAAGTTGAAACAGCATTCTAAAGTTGGCAAATGGAATTTGTGACAAGTTGGAGAGTATAATTGCTTAAATAATGGATATTTGTATTTGTCAGAGTGTACAGCATTATGAATTGTACGTAGAAATAAAGTAGTAATATTTGCTAAGTGTTAGGAGGTAAGATGTTTAGAGAGTGAGAGGTTATCCTAGACTCAGTTGCTGCTTTGGATAGTTTTTCTTTCTTTTTTTTTTTAATTAATTTTTATTTAGATATTTTTTCCATGAAGTAATTCTTGAACTTTTGTAACTGCCTTGTTGCACTGCTGGGATTAGAGCTTAGATTATCTCATAGTTATGTGGATCAGCTAAAATGAATGATATTTATACCTAAAAATGAGTGTGTTGTCTTCTGTCAGGGTGTTAGTATAAGGAGCTGAGTCAGTCCAGTCAGTAGTTAAGTCAGATTTGAGTTTCACTCTTGCTGTAGCTTCAGATTCCTCTAGTGGTAGGTTGTGGCTACCGTATTCTTTAGTGATACAGAAGAGCTCTACCCCCAGCACTTAGCAGACCTGGTGTCACCAGGGTTTGGGGCACAGGGGGAAGAGGGGTGTCCTTTCCTCAGCAGTAAATGGCTATTTTCACTTTGTACAGGTGTGGGGTAATAGGTCAGGTTGTGTGTGTACTGTATATGAGTTTTCTTTGGTTCTCTTGCTCCTGTCTCAGTGGTAGGTAGTCCCTGTGCCCTGGACCTGGGGTTGGGGTTAGCTTTTTAAGTGTTTCCCACCTCTTCCTCCCCACCCTACTTGCAGATCTCTTTCTCCTCTGTTGAGCTTCCAAAAGAGGATTGGTAGTCTTCTCCTGTTAAGAGCCATGTAGTACCTTGTGAATATTTTCATGGATCTTTAAGGTTTGTCCCAAGTACTCAACTCTGCTGCTGCAGTGTGAATGCGCAACCATAGACATTGCATAAATGAATGACCACTGTTGTGTTCCAGTAAAACTGTCTTTATAAAAATAAGAGGTGCACCGGACTTGACTTGCAGGCTATTATCTCTTACCAAAGTGCAGTGAGTCTGCCTTCACCTTCTGGTCTTTGTACCTTATGTAACCAAATTTGGCCTGTGCCTTCAGGGGATCTTGGGAGTGACAGTTTCCTGTCTTAGCAGCAAATATTTTTGTTTTGTAAGAAAGCAAAAAGCTGGGCAGGAGTGGATTTTCTGCTGTGCTGGAAATAGTAGCTGATCTTTGCCTGTCACAGAAGGTCTCTATTAGTGGTGAACGTATGGCACATGTGCTGCAGTGGGCTGTTTGTTAAAATTGAAAACTCTAAAAGGTTTATCATCACTGGTCTAGAGGACTACCTATTCATCTTTCAGGTGTAGACAGTTTTCTCTCAGGTCAGAGAAAGGCCATCAGGGTTCTGGTAGATCTTACCTTTCCATCAGGAATAGCGTTTGCTTTGAATCAAAGTGGGTTCTGTGGCCGTTTTTCTTGTCTTCCATCATCTGCTAATCACCACCTTTGTGCTCTCAGAGGCCCCAAATGAAGTGTGCCTGGGTTTTTACAGGTGTTCTTGCCCTGTCATTAGACTTCGAGGGGCCAGCACCTCTGTGTCATAGGTGATGTTGCTCTCAGGTGACTTTCTTGGCCTAGTCTGGCCTGCAGGGCTTCTGTTAACCCTTCAGTGAAAGCCCATGGAAAATGGTTGGAGAGAAGGGGTGGGCTTTCCTAGTATGGAAATTCCCAGGGATTCTGTGCTGTTAGTTCATATTTATCTTTTAACGAATGGCTTGTTACAGCTCATGTTGCTTTCTTACCTGCTTTTATGGCTACCATTACCAAAGAAGATACAGCTCATGCATCCTTTCTTTTCTCTGTAGAGCTTGTCACTGGAATTAATTTCACCTGGTTGAACATTACATGCGTGGAATGTAGAAACCTTGCATGTTTGATGAGCTCAAAAAATTAGGACTACTTAGGTCAATCACTTTTTTTCTCTTCAAAACAAAATGATGGGAGTGATGTTCTTTTTCTGTTATAAGCTAAAGGAGCACTTCAGAGTTAAATTTTGTAATCCCTGTGTTTGATACTGGTAAACAAGCCATAAAATTTAAAAGAATTCACCTATATTCTATTCTAGTATTAAAATTTTAGTATATCATTTTTTAACTAATTTTAGTATATTTTACAACTAAATTATCTTCTCATGCAGTAATTGCCCTGTTGTGTGGGTGGTTACTGCTCAGCCCTCCTTGAACTCTCTAGACTTCCTTTCTATAGAGCTACTTTCAATCCTTTCAAGTGGCCTGAGGTGGAGATTTCCAAATACCTACCAGCTGCTGAGTTAACTCTTTATATGATCCCCTGAAGTGCTCATTAGGAATATGCACCTTAGGGCTGGGAGGTAACTCAATGGTAGAGCATTTCCCTAGCCTGCCCAAGATCCTAGATTCATTCCAGTACTCCCTTCCCCCCAAGTACCTGTGGAAAGTTGGAGGCTGGAATTTAGAGGTCAGAGAAGAATCTATCATTAATCATTCTTGAGCCTTTTAGGTGATTTGGAGATGAGCATATTTTGAGGTTCACTGGTTTGTGGAAATGTTTCTTAGCTTGATCTCTTCTAAAGCAGGGAGCATAAAGTATCCTGTGTTTAAGTATGAACTTGTATTGTTGCTGAAGCATTCAGCACCTTTATACAGTGTTGTGGTTTGTTTAAATGTGCCCCCCAAAATCTCATGCAGTCATGGAGGCAGCTGAATCTAGCATTTGTGATTGGTTCGTTGTCTAGCACTGGGATCGGTGGTGTGAGTGTTGCACTTGCCCGGGGCAGGGAGCCGGCATACTATATAAGGGAGGGAAGGAGGTGTGCTTTTCCCTTTTACCCTTTTGCTCTTGAGGCTTGTAGTAGCCATGAACTGCTCCCCTTACCCATGCCACCCTGTTTTGGAGCCCGCTGAGTATGGACTGAAACCTCCAAAAACTGTGAGCTAAATAAACCTTTTCTTCTCTACTTTTGGAGATCAGGTATTTTGTCTCAGCAATGAGAGAAAAGTAACCAAGACATACAGTATCACTAAAGTGTTCATCTGGAGAAGAATCCATGAAAACTTGTAATATAAATAGCAAATCACAGCCTTAGTATCCATATTAGTGAGGGACAATAATATTGATAATGATGTACAGATAGTTGTTAAAATTATTTTGCAAAAAGCAGTTTGACTTGGCAGAGATGTTGGTGATACATAATTGAGAGATTAATAATCTATATTTGTTGAAAACCAGATTTGAAAACCCAATCCAGAAATGTGCATCTGAGATGAACAGACACTTCTCAGATGAAGAAATGCACACAAATAAATACATGAAAAAATGTTCAACATCACTGGTCATTCGAGAGATGCAAATTAAAACAACACTGAGATTTCACCTCACCCCAGAAAGAATGGCTAGTATTAAGAAATCAACCAATAACAAATGCTTGAGGGGCTGTAGGGAAAAAGGAACCCTTCTCCACTGTTGGTGGGAATGCAGACTGGTGCAACCACTGTGGAAATCAGTGTGGAGAGTCCTCAGAAAACTAGAATTGGAGTTGGGATGGGAAACAGAGAAGAAAAGATGCAAAATGCAGTTAAAAATTAGGGAAGAAAAGATTTATTTAGCTCCCATTTGACCCAGCTATTCACCTTCTGGCTATCTTCCCAAAAGAATTAAAAACATCATACCACAGTGATATATGTGCACCCATGTTTATAGCAGCACAGTTTATAATAGCCAGATCTTGGAAACAACCTAAATACCCATTGACTGAGGAATGGATAAAAAAGACGTATTTCTATACAATGGAATACTACTCAGCCATAAAGAATGATAAGCTGGACACTTTTATAGGTAAATGGGTGTGCCTTGAGAACATACTTATTAGTGAAGTAAATAAGACACGTGTAAACATTGTATTGTTTCATTAGTGTGACAAACTGAAAGAAAAAACATGTATATGTGTATGTATATGTATATATAAAAAAAAGAGTTAAAGCCGGGCGTGGTGGCGCACGCCTTTAATCCCAGCACTCGGGAGGCTGAGGTAGGAGGAGCGTTGTGAGTTCGAGGCCGGCATGTTTCATTTTATTATATCTGATTGTATAGGCAGCTGTTTTGAAGATAACAGAATATATTGTGATAGCCATTGTGGATCTCCTATTGTCTGATTTGAAGTGCTGTATTGCTTTCATTGTTTTGTTTTGAGTGGTTTTATTTTGTTTTGTTTGATTTTATTATGTCTGATGGTATGGGCAGCTTTTTTGAAGGGGCATTATGGTAGCCATTGTTGGTTTCCTATTTTGTTTTGAAGTCCTATATCGCTTTCATTGTCTTGTTTTTATTGACTTTATTCTGTTGTACTTTGTTTGGTTTTATTCTCTTTAAAATTAAAACAAAGTGGCAAGCTTGATGGAATAAGTATGTTCAAAGTAAGAGGGAGTATTTTGAGTAGTATTAATGGCAGTGTGTCTTTTACTGTAATTTTTAGAATTTAAGCATTCACTGTATTTTATGCTCACACCTCATATCAAATCTGATCTTTTCATTAAGGCATTTGTTACATTTTATTGATATATTTTAAAAGTATATTTCAGTGGTATTTAATAAACTGACTTATTTAAAAGAATAATTATTTTTGTTTTATATAATAACTTGAGATTATTACCCATTTTTACATATATGTATATAATTATTCATTGCAGCATTATTTGAGGGTAACAAGAAATCAGTATGGGGTCTGATTAAATAAATGTTACATTCAAACACTACACTTACAAGAATAGATGTCTTTAAAGTGTGTGTCCTTTATAATCTTGAAAAAATGGGCATATTCCTAGACACAGATGAATTGCAAAAAGTGAACCAAGAAGACAAAAATTCCACATCATCTACTAACAGACAGTGAAATTGAGGCAGTAATAAAAAACCTTCCAGCTAAGAAAATCCCAGGACCTATACTATTCACTGTTTAATTCTATAAGACCTTCAGGGAGGATATGATGTCAGAACTCCTCAACCTAATGAAATCGAACTGGAAGGACTACTTCTGAACTTACTCATGGAAGGTAAGCAGTACTCTTAGTCGAGAAGAAGACAAGGACCCAACTAAGAAAGAAGATTACAGGCTTGTCTCTTTAACAAGATAAATGCAGAAAAATTCTCAACAAGACACAGGCAAATGCAATGCAGCAAATCATCAGAAAGACTGTACATCATGACCATGTAGGTTTCAACCCAGGGATACAAGGATGGTTCGACATATACAAATTAATAAATATGATATACACATAAACAGAGGAAAGCAGTAGATGCAGAAAAAGTTTTGACAAAATCCAACATCCATTCTTAATAAAAACTGTGACGAAAATAGTTATAGAAGGAACCTTACCTCGATCTGACAAAAACCGAGGACATCTAGGAAGATGGGAGAGCAGTAAGGTGCAACAAATCAACTTCTCCAGACACTGGAAAATAACAAATGGAGGAGGAAAAGGAGGAAGGAAGTGAATTCCTGGGACCTAGGGAAGATCCAAAGGGAGAATTGGAGGCTAAAGAGACATTAAAGAATCGGACCACAACACAGAAAAAGAAAGAGATAATCTGTGCTTTCTCCCTGGCTCCTGGCTTGTGGTATGAGAAAGGAAGATTGACTGTACAGAAACACAGTGAAAGCAGAGGACTCCAGAGGCCTCTAGGGAGAAGCACACTAGTGGGATGCAGCAGGGCATGTTGTGCATTATAGTAACTGGAGAGTGACTCCAATTCAAACAGCTGCCATATCTCCTGGAGAGAATGCTTGGTTGGGTGCTATTTTAGGGAAGGGTCAGCTGAACACAGGACTCGGAGCAGTCATGGGTTGGCTTCATTCCAGAGCTCCTAGTGTTAAACTTCCATAGTTACTGGGTGAGGGACAACGACAGGAGAATTCCAGTCAAGGAGCTGTGGATGGGCTGCAAGACACACCCAGAGTGTTATAAACTAACTCAAGCCCCAACCCCACAACCAGAGGCCAGAATCAGTCTGAATTTCCATGAATTTGAAAGTACCAGAACCAGGGCCCTGCCTTAATCCTACTGAAGTCTTGCTAGTGATTATCCTTATTTGGTACCATCACGAATCTGGACTCTTGACTGCCTGCTTTGTCTACCAGTGAGAGCAGAGTCACACCTTGAATTGGACACTGTTACAAAACTGTGGACCTCACATGACAACCACAAACTTGAAGTCACAGAGAAGTTTCTTTTTTTCTTCTCTTTGCTTTTGGGTTTTTCCTCTCTGCGTGTGTTTTCCTGTGTATGAGTGTTTTAGTTTCATTGCTTTGTTCTTGTTGTTTTCCTCTTTCCCTCTTTACCAGTTCACCAAGACTTGGGTAATCTTCCTTTGTCCTTGAGTCTTGTTTCTAAGCTCTTTCTCTTATTTCTCTTTTTCCTTTTTTCCCTTTTAAAATTTCTCCTAGGGTAAAATCACTCTATTGAGTGGATATTTACTGTGCGTAATTTTCTGTCTTAGGTTTTGTTACATAACTATATGGTTAAAGGTGGTAAATTATTTGTTATCACAGTTCGTCATTTTTCAATCTTTGCTTGATGCTGTTTTTATTACTCATTGTATTACTTTAGCCAAGGTGACATATTTGTTGTGATCACTTGTTTTTTCTTGTATGCCAATACCTAAATTGTCTGGAAGTTTTAAAAAATACTACAGTCCAGTACCAAAGAATGGGGTGAAAGACCAAATAGGCCATAGCCTTTCATTCCTAATAAATTGAAGATGCAGGATCCTGGGACAGACTCAGAAACCAAAAACCAACTAGGGGAAGTAATCTGACAAAAGCTGTTTTAATGAGAAAGCAACAGTCAACATCATATGAAATGAGGAAATGCTCTAAAATCAAGAGCAAGACAAGTTGTCACTACTCCTGTTAAATATGTATTCAAAACAATAACCAGAACAATCAGGAAAGTGAAAGAAGAAAGGGAGAACTTAAATTATATTTGCAGTTGGCATGGTCCTTTACATAGAAAATCTAAAAACTTCCACCAAAAGGCTCCTAGAATTAATAACCAAATTCAACAATGCAGCAGGATACAAAATCAATGTACAAAAATTCCTGTATACCAATAATGAATTCACTGAGAAAGAAATTAGGAAAACAATACCATTCCCAGTAGCATCAAGAAAAACTAAATACTTAGGAATTAACCTAACCAAGAAGTGAAAGACCTCTACTACAAGAAGTACAGTATTCAGAAAAAGGAGATCAAAGAGGACATTAGAAAATGGAGACATCTCTTCTTCCTGGATAGATGGAACCAACATTATCAAGACAGCCACATTTCTAAAATTGACATATCAACTTAATGTAATCCCAATCAAAACCCTAGCAACATTCTTCATACAACTGTAAAAAACAATCTTAAAATTCATATGGAATCAGAAGAGACCCAGAATGGCAAAAGCAATCCTGAGCAACAAGAACAGAACAGGAGGCATCACAGTTTTTGAATTTCAAGTGGTATTAAAGAGCCACATTGATGTAAGAAAAAAAAAAAAAAGGTATGATACTGGCACAAAACAGACATGTGGATCAATACAATAGAACAAAGGGCACAGAAACAGCCCCAGATACATTCAGCCATCTGATTCAACAAAGGGACCAAAAACATACACTAGAGGAATGAATGATAGGTTCTTTAGCGAATGGTCCTGGGAAAACTGGCTATCCACGTACAGAAGATTGAAGCTAGACCCATATCTCTCACCATGTACTAAACTAAAACCAAAGTGGTTCAAAGATCTAAATAGTAAAAACCCGCTGGAAGTAAGTAGGTAAAACTTACAAAATCAGAGTTGTAGGCAAGGACTTTGTGAACAGAATCTCAATTGCACAAGAGATAACATCAAAATTTAACAAGTGGGATTATATCAAATTAAAAAGCACAGTGATGGAAACAACCACCAGAGTAAAATGATGGGGAAATACCAAATGGGGAAATACCAAATGGGGAAAACACTTGCCAGCTACATCTTAGAGTATTAATATAAAAAATTCAAAATACGCTCCCAAAATAAAAGACCCAGTGAAAAAATAGGCAATAGATACTTCTCAGAAGTGCAAGTGGCCAATAATACATGAAAAAAATGTTCAACATTGTTGACTACTAGAGAAATGCAAATTAAAACAACACAGAGATTCCCTATTATTCCAGAAAGAATGACTGCTATCAAGAAATCAAATAACAACAAATGCTGGTGAGGCTGTGGGGAAAAGGAATTCTTCTACACTGTTGGTGGGAATGTAAACTAGTATAACTACTATGAAAAGCAGTGTGCAGATTCCTCAGAAAACTAAAACTAGAAATTTCATTTGATCCAACTGGTTCCCTTCTAGGTATCTTCTCAAAAAGAGTTAAAGAAGTACATGCACACCCATGTTTATAGCAGCACAATTCATAGCTAAATCTTGAAAATGACCCATATGTCTTCAACAGATGAATGGATAAAGAATGTGTTACATTTATACACAATGGTGTTCTACTCTGCTATACAGAAGGATAAGTTTGAGTTATTTGTAGCAAAATGAATGCATCTTGAGACAATAATGTTAAGTGAAATCAGACACACAAGCTCAAACATCACTTGGTTTCTCTTATGTGAGAAACCCCAAATTTAAATAAAAACCAAAATAAAAGATAGATAATAGGAAACAGGCAGATAGATCTTTTGCAAAGGGAAGAGGACCCAAGAGATGAAGCGAAGGGAGAGAAGAGGGCATAAAACTGAAAAAGATTTGTCATCAGTGTGTACCAGCTGTCCACAGTGAATGTGTTTATTACGTGTTGCAAACATGTACTAATAAATGAGATTAAAAAACTGTAGTGAGCTTAAAAAAGAAGGGTATACTTTTGAAAACCTCTGAAGGTTCCTGGATTCCTTTCAGGAGGGCTGTAAAGTCAAAACTGTTTTCCTCCCTTTATTAAGGTTTTATTTGCTCTTTTCACTATGTGGACATTTGCTCTGATGGTACAAAAATGACGCTGGGGCCTTGTACAAATCTTCACTTTTGTGGGCCTACTTAAAAATTTGTTTTTAAAAGGCAGCTTCACTTAGGAATGCCTAAGATGAAGCGTTGAAAATTACTCCTTTTATTGAATTGTGACTTTAGAAGGTATTCTAAAGGTATTCTACGTGAAGTAATGGGAAGCAGTATACCAAAGTATAGAGCTTATTTTGACAAGCACTTGTGTTTGTGTGAGTTTTAGTAAACTGGCTCTGCCCACCCCTGCTGTACATCATTTTTACTTGACTGAATGATTGACAGACTACTGTATGATGTTTACACTGAAGTATTTAACCAATGTTTTCTCAAAAACAAGTGAAATAAGTCTGTTCAAGGAAAACAGTTGACAGTATTTGTTGTCAATATTAGAAGTTTAGAAAATTTATGTATATCACTACGAGCTTGATAGCTTTCCAAAATTTAGAAATAGGTGATCATGCTCACAAATGTGAGTATCTAATGAAATGTGTCAACATTTAGAGGATTTATATAACTCAATATTTTGCAGATGCCTAATGCATGATAGAAAGTACGTATTGAAGATCTATTCAAACCAGAAAATGAGTTGTAGTAGAGTATAAAAATTCATTTGTAAATTTCAGATTTCGTATTGTGACTAACCTTTAAGAAACTATCATTCGTCATATTTTAGAGAATATCCACAATTACCTAAAGATAAAACATGTCTTTTCCATTATATGTATCTGTATGATAAATGGCTTCCGTTTACTTCAAAACACTGCATCACAGTTGATTCAGTACTGAAGCAGGTATAAGAATCCAGTTGTCTTCTACTAATCCTGGCCCTCAGAGACTTGTAAGATGTCAAAAAATGACACTAAAATTTTTTGTTTTGGAAAATAATTTTTTTTATATAAATGATGTGAGGAATTTATTGTCACGCTATAATGAATGCACATTTTAAGGCTCATTGAGTGAGTAATTACTTAGCAAGGTCGTCATTGCTGTATAAACAAAAACCTTTTGAAATCTTCAGTTACTTTTTTAAGAGTTCACAAAGGGTTCCAGAAACCAAAATGTTTGAGAATCACTAGAATAAAGCCAACTTGAGGATAATTGGGAGTGGTGCAAGTCAGTGTTATTATACTTTAGCGTTTGTGCAAAAAGGTATAAACAATATACTTAATTTTTTTGTATAGGTATACAGTTCTGGGAGGTTATGAAAGAATTAAGAGAGAGTTGCCATCAGGAAGAAGGGGTGAAAAGTCAAATTCTAAATACATTTCAGCTTTTTTGAATTTTAATCCAGATGAATGCATTACTTCTTACATATCACATACAGAAGAAAACAGTCATTCCTATCCAGCTATCATTATGCATTTCAGAGAATCTAGGCATATTATAAAAAACTGGAGTGAATTCGGAGTAATAGTTGTTTTTCTGGCAGCTTGCTTTTTCTTGTTTTGTTTGAGAAAAAAATTTTTATTTAATGTCCAAGTCAAACTCTAACATTAAAATAATGTAAATCAAGTTAGGTAGCAGTTTTCCCAATGGGACCCAAAGTATACTTGTTATTTTGTTTTAAGGAAGAACAGTTTGATTAGCTTTTTAAAAATGACATTTCTTTCTAGATTTTAATGGCATTTATTTCTAGCTTGCTAGAAAAGATTAAATGTACGTTAGAAGACTGTTACAATTTATAGTTTTACCATTTGAAAGGATTTGAGTACGTGTTGCGTGAAATGTGAAATAAAAGTGTTCTGATGTTTGGTTCAGTATAAAAGGTACCTTTTAATACTAAACCTTTGAGTTTTGAGAAGTCTTAAAAAGAATAAGGGGATTCAATTTTATTTATTCTGCCTGCTGTTAAATATACCTTTTGATCAGTGTTCCTATTTTTAACCTTTGCATAAAGTGTCTTTATGAAAAGGGAAAATTATTTTAATGCAATGACTTCTGTGATACTTTTAACTATGTTGATACTTTTAAAATTTATTTGAATGCTGAAATACCATTTCCAGGGTTCTTTGAAGCAGTTTAGAAGAAGAAATTCTTATGACTCTGTGCATTAATAAGAGTTAACTTTATCTATAATATGGAACCATTTTCCCGAAGTTCTTTAGTTAACAAAGAATGCTTTTTAAAATGTTAGTGGGTTTTTCTAAAGTATTAAACAAATGGGTAGCTAATTCTGAAAAGTTTTATTTATTGTTACTAGTTACATGTACAGTACTTCACATTTGTCAAGCACTTTCACATTATTTTCTTTGATTCTCAGCATATCTTGGAAGTAGCATAGTTAATATTTTTCCTATTTGGTATGGAAATTGAAATTCAAGGGGCTAAATGACTTGCCCAGTGTCACATAGACTTACTAAGTAGTAAAACAGGAATTTAGATTTAAACAAGGCTAGTTTAGATTTAAAGTTTAGATTTCAACAAGACTCTGTCTTTGAAAAAAGCACATTTATTTGTGCTGTGTTGTAGGCATTCTGGTCAGGTGGAAATCTACAAATAAGGTACAGAT
This sequence comes from Dasyprocta punctata, assembly GCA_004363535.1. NCBI lineage: Eukaryota > Metazoa > Chordata > Mammalia > Rodentia > Dasyproctidae > Dasyprocta > Dasyprocta punctata. Next base: position 40,702 of record RJWM01013397.1, read on the forward strand.
CCTGCCCTCCAGGCAGGGGCTTGTAGTCAGTGGCAGAGACCAGCCTAGATGTGCAAAACAAAGTGTGTGTGATGTACCATGGAAGGACCACAGAGTGCCTGTGTTTCAGAGGAAGTAAGGTAAATCTGGAAGCATGACTAGCAGTTAGCCAAGGTGAGTCTAGTTAGGATTGGGGAGGGAGACATTTAGGTAGAAAGAATCATCTGGAATGCCTGAAACTGCACAGATGATTGGAATCTGCTAATAGTTCTGTGTCAGTGCCATGCTGGGCTCTGTGTGAGCAGCAGCAGGCTGAAGCCAGAGAGGCAGATAGGAGCAGGAGGCCCCACATTGAGAAGTTTGATCTTGAATTAAAATTTCAAGGTGCCAAACAGAGAATTTAAATAGGTACAGAACAACTCAGATTGACTGTGGTTTAAGTCTTAGTTCTGGGGCTTCTTGGTTGTGGAGTCATAGTCAGATGACTAAATATTTCTGAGGGCATTTGCCTTGTATGTAAAATGGAAATAGCAGTTGCTTTGCAGGCAATTAAAGAGGACTAGGAAGAGAAATGCAAATAAAGTACCTAGCCTATATGAAACCTTGTGAGTACTGTACTCAGTAAATTGAAAGATGAATTGGGAGACTTAAGAACAGTTCCCCATATATATTCTAAGCTTTTAAGTAGAACTGAAAAAAATACGTTTAATCTTATTTTAAAGTAGTATTAAAATATTTGGGTATTTCTAAAATAAATTAGCCTTGCTTTATAATTTCATAATTTTAAATTTAATATTTAGCAGCCCTTCAATGTGCCATTTCTTAAATATCCTTGTTTGGAATTAAGACTTTGTATGCAAGATAATGGTTGTCAGGTTTTAAGACTACCACAGATTAAACTTTATATAGTCTGTTTTGTTTGCATGATGTTTCTGCCATCGCCAGTACCCTGGCCCATGAATGAATTCTTATTTGAAAGACCAGAATGATACTTGTTAATGCTCTAATCTTAGGCTGTCTCATTCTGATTTCTTTACTATTAAAATTTTAGAGAATGTATAAAACATAGTGTTGCTTGGGCTGCCACAACCAAATAACACAGACTGGGTGATTTAAACAATAGAAGTTTGCTTCTTGCAGTCCTGGAGGCTGGCAATGCCAAGATCAAGGTGCCAGCTGATTCAGTTCCTGGTGATGGCTCTCCTGGCTTGTGAGTGAAAGCCTTCTCACCAATGCCTCCACATAGCCTTTCCTTTGAGCCATGTTGTTGGGGGTGAGGTAAAGTGAGCTCAAAGTCTCTCTGTGTGAAAATGCTAATCCCATAGGACCAGGGCTCTGCTCTTAGGACCCCACGTAGGCTCAATAACTTCTTTACCTCCAATAGCGCTGCACTGGGACTTCAAAATACATTTGTTAATTTTGAAGGGACATATATTTCATTCTGTAGCACAATGAAGTGGGAAGTATTCTTTTAGATGGTTTTGTAGCAATGAGTTAAATAGGAGGTATTACATCATACTACTCTCTAAAGCTGCTGATTTATGGATTGTTTTAGTTCCTGCTTTCTAACTAATATTTATAGTTGATTAGCCACAGAAGCTTTTTACAACCAAGGTAGCATAGAACTCTGATTATTATGCCTAAGGTAATTACAAAACCTCATTCACTATTCTAAAAGTATATTGTTCCTGTTCTACTTTCTGGAATTTCTCCTTGCCCCCATTCTGGTCCTCAGTAGTTTGGTTCCTGTAGATGTCTACATAATTCAGTGATAATTTAAAAGTTTTCTTCATTTTGAATATATTTTTACTCATTAAGAGAACAGACTTTTTTTTTTTGGAAACTGACCTTTTAATTAACATGTTGAAGCTATGCATTTTTTAACGATGGCTAAACTAAAGCTCAGCTTTACATAGCAAGCTTTGAAACAAGATAGAAATCCTAACTTAAATGTATAAATGCGTCTCTTTTTCTTTATTGTGAATCTCAGTCTGAATTTTTGATTCCTTCTAAGTCTGTTTGCATTTCAGATTGTGGTGGAAGGACTTTGACCTGGTTTCTCAAAATGATCACATTTATCTTTGTTTTCACAGGCCAGCCCTCCAGATCTCTATATTGAAAGATTTAATATAGCTCTTGGACAATATATGGGAGCATTGCAGAGCATTGTGCCTCTTTTCATATATATGGTAAGTTCGAGCTGTTTCCTACTTTCAAAAAGATGCAGAGAGTTAAGCATGTTCTATTTTTCTTTTACTATATTTTATGTTATTTTGAGAAGTGGAAATTAACTTCAGTAATGTTGTATAGCTGACGCAGAACTATTTTTCCCTTTTACTGATTTGAAATTCCGTAAGTAACCGTTGCCGAATTAATGATCAGCAATCACACGATGAGCTTTTATTTCTGTAATGTGGAAGGCACTGTGTTTGGTCCTGGAAAAATAAAGGTATACAGTTGCTGGGTTACAAACAATTGAGTTGCAAACTTTGTACCTATGCTATATAAGGCACACTTTGTAGGATTATGAAGGAATCCAATTTACGAATATTCTCCCATAATGGAACTTGTTTGTAAGTTGAAGATTTATTATATAAGACTTCCTTAAAAAGAGGAGAGTTAAGGTAAAGAAAAATATGTGTGATAAATGCCAGGTGAGACATTCTGTAAAAAGTAAAGTAATAAAGTATTAATTCCACTCTAATGATCTCTTTTATTGTAAGTTATGCTATGAGTATAATTTGTAGACTAAACTTGTTGATTTGTTTTTCTCTGCTTTTAAGTATGTAAGTTGTGGAATCTTAATGTTAGTGTTCTTACTGAATGGAGGGGCTCCTAGAAGCCACTATTCTGATTCCTCTTTGTTTTTTAGATTAGAGACCCAAATGTTTGGTTGATCCTACCTTCTGTAGCATATGTACTGCTGTATGTGGAATACCAATCTTAAAAATGATCATTTTTCATACAACATACTTTATTTTAAAAAGCAGACAACCGAACTACCTCTAACTTAGAAGGCACTTTGTAAGAGATCTTATTGTACTTTATGATTTTCATTTAAACTAATAATTCTTATTTTCATTTAAACATAATAATTCTTTGGGTACTGCTAATAATTTTAAAAGTTAATCCGAGTTTTATAGTCAATACAATACAGAAGAAACTTGGTTTTGCCTTTTTTTTTAATCAAGGTTTGTTTTGGAAAAAAATTGATAAAAATCTTTGATTTTGCTTTAATTACCAGAACTCCTTGGTGAATTGTGAAACTAGTCAAATTTTATTAATAATACTAGAATTAGTTGTACCTGGGTCAGCCAAATTAATTCTCTGGAAAGGGTTAGGAAGCCTGGAGGTAGCCCTGTTGTATCATTTGGTGAAATCCTCTTAGATTATTCATCACTGGTATATGTTAGATAAATATCTTACACTGATTGAGGAAATACTTCATTTCCATTCTAGTAGGACCCTTACTTTCACTTTATTAAAGCTTTTCAGTGTCAAAAATGAATGGAAGGAAGCACAGGGCCTGAGGCCTATTTGTGGTTAAGGGAGTTAAGAGTAGATAACTAGGTTATTCATTTCTGTGTCTGCCATTTTTTTTAAGAGAAAAAACACAGAAAAACAAAAAGCTAAAGAGACAAACAACAACAACAAATCCAATACAATAACGGTATAGGTTTGCAAAACAAGATGATAGGAATTTGACAATGGTTGCAATATTGCATATTGTTACCTTTAAAAGGGTTGTTTAGATTAACAGATAAAGATGTGTAAAGTTGATCTAATCATATGAGTATTAGCTGTTCTTTTTCAATAACTAACACATTTAGTAGTATAGTCACTTTAGCTATCTTGTATGTATGTGTGTGTGTGTGTATATTATATACACACACACACACAAATTTATCTTTTTCCTTCCTTCTTTCCTCCTTTCCCCTATCCCAATTACTTTTCCCCTTTGAGCAGTTTCTTACCCTTACACAGTATTTATTGTAGATTTTGGATCGTATATACTTTTTCAGTTTCTTATACTAGGGAGACAATATGGTATTTACATATGTGAGTGTGATTTATTTCACTTATGAGTATGGTCTCAAGTTGTGTCCATTTATTTATAAAAGTCTCGATGCAATCTTTCTTGATAACTGAGTAGTACTCCATTGTATAAGAATACCATATCTTTTTTATCCATTCCTTGATTGATGGGCACTTGGGTTGTTTTCAAGATTTGGCTATTACAGATAGGATTGCTGTAAACATGGGTGCACATATATCACTGTGGTATGATGTTTTCAGTTCTTTTGGGAACATACCCAGAAGCAAGGTAGCTGGGTCAAATGGAATCTCTAATCCTAGCTTCTTGAGGAATGTCCACACTGATTTCCACAGTGGTTGCACCAGTCTACACTCCCACCAACAGTGGAGAAGAGTTCCTTTTTCCCCACAGCCCCTCCAGCATTTGTTATTGGTTGACTTGATTTTGGCCTTTCTTTCTGGAGTGAGATGGAATCTCAGTGTTTTAATTTGCATTTCCCGAATGATCATTGATGTTGAACATATCTTCATATATTTATTTGTCATTTGTATTTCTTCCTCTGAGAAGTGTGTATTCATCTCAGATGCCCATTTTTGGATTGGGCCCTTGAATTTTGGGGGCCTGATTTTTTTTTTTAATTCTTTATAGTTTTAGATACAAGTCCTTTGTCTGAGGGACAATTGGCTAACATATTTTCCCAGTTAGTGGGTTTTCTTTTCACTCTGTTGGAGATTTCCTTTGACATGCAAAAACTTTTTAATAAGACGAGATCCCAGTTGTTGATTCTGGGAAGTATTTCCTATGCAGTTTGGTTTTTGTACATGAACTCCCTGCCTACTCCTGTGTTGTCCAGATTTTTACCTACTTTGTCTTCCAGCAGATTTAGTGTCTCTGTTTTAATATTTAGATCTTTGATCCATTTTGACTTTAGTGCTTGGTGATAGGCATGCATGTAAGTTTAGTTTCGGGATATGGAAAGCCAGTTTTTCCAGCACCACTTATTAAAGAGGCTGTCTTTCTTCCAGTGTACATGTTTAGCCCCTTTGTCAAAGATGAGGTGGCTGAGTGTGTTTATAGTTGTGGCCGTATCTTCTAATGTATTCCATTGATCTTCAGGTCTGTTTTTATTTCAGTACTGTGCAGATTTTATCACAGTAGCTTTGTAATATAATTTCAGGTTGGGGATTGTGATGCCTCCTGTCTTACCTTTGTTGCCCAGAACTGCCCAGGTCTCTTCTGGTTCCAGACGAATTTCAGGAATGATTTCTCAAGCTCTGTGAGGTCCGCAAGTGATGTTTTGATTGGAATTGCATTAAATCTACGTAACAATTTTGGGAGAATAGCCATTTTCACAGTGTTTGTTCTTCCTATCCATGAATAGGGAATATCTTTCCATTTTCTGAAATCCTCTTCGATTTCCTTTTTCAGAGTAATGTAATTTTCCCTGTATTTATCTTTTACTTTTGTTAGATTGATTTCTAAGTATTTCATTTTTTTGGATGCTATAGTGAAGGGTGTGGTTTCCCTTATTTCTGTCTCAGTGAGTTAGTTGTTTGTGTATAAGAATGCTATTGATTTTTGAGTATTGACTTTGTATCCAGCAACATTGCTGAATTTAGTAATTACATCTAGAAGTCTTTCAATGGATTTTTGGGGCTCTTCTATGTAGAGTATCCTGTCATCTGTGAATAATGATAATTTAATTTCTTCCTTTTCTATTCTTACTCCTTTTATTTCTCTCTTTTGTCTAACCACTATGGCAAATGTTTCCAAAACTATATTGAACAGGAGTGGTGATAATGAACATTCTTGTCTTGTTCTTGATTTTAGGTTGAAGGTTTTCAGTTTTTGTTCATTTAGTAAGATGTTGACTGTCTATTCTGATTTTCTGTAGGGTTGCATCTATTGAGATAATCATGTGATTCTTGTCCTTAGTTCTGTTGATAAGGTGTATTACATTTATTGATTTGTGTATGTTGAACCATCCCTGCATTCCTGGGATGAATTCCACTTGATCATGGTGTATAATGTTCCTGATAACTCATTGCATTCTATTTGCCAGTATTTTATTGCGGATTTTTGCATCTATGTTCATGAGGGAGATTGGCCTGTAATTTTCTTTTTTGGTTGTGTCTTTCTCTGGTTTTGGTATTAGGGTAATACTTGCTTCCAGGAATGAGTTAGGGAGACTTGCTTCCCTTTCAATTTCATTGAAGAGTTTGAGGAGTGTTGGCATTAAGTCTTCCCTAAATTTCTTGTAGAATTCAGCAGTGAATCCGTCAGGACTTGGGCTTTTCTTTGTTGGCGAGGTTCTAATTATATTTTCAGTTTCATTAATTGAAATTGGGCTTTTCAGCAGTTTTACATCTTCTTGATTCAGCTTTGGTAATTCGTAAGTTTCTAGGAATCTGTCCATTTCTTCTGTGTTATGGAACCTGTGTGAGTAAAGGTTTTCAAAGTAGGTACTGATGATCTTCTGTATTTCCACAGGATCTGTAGTGATTTCATCTTTTTCTTATTGCATGGATTTGAGTTTTTTCTTTCCTCTTTTTGATAAGGTTGGCTAGGGGTTTATCAATTTTATTTATTCTTTCAAAGAACCAACTCTTTGATTCATTGATTCTTTGTATTGTTTTCTTAGTTTCAAATGAATTAATTTCTGCTCTGATCTTTATAATTTCCTCCCTTCTTTGGGCTGTGGGCTTGACTTGCTTTTCTTTTTCTAGAAGTTTAAGATGCATGATTATGTTGTTCATGTGTGTTCTTTCCATTTTTCTGATGTGGGAGTTTAGTGCTATAAATTTCCCTCTGAGGACTGCTTTCATTGTATCCTGCAGGTTCTGGTAATTTGTATTTGCATTTTCATTTGATTGTAGATATTGTTTAATTTCTTCTGTGATCCTTTGATTGTTTAGGAGAGTGTTAATTTCCATGTGTTTATGGGGTTCTTGTGGGGGTTTTTGTCATTAATTTCCAATTTGATTGTGGTATGGTTAGATAATTTGCATGGAATTATTTCATTTCCTTTGCATTTAGTTAAGCATGTTCTGTGGGCTAGTATATGATCTGTTTTAGAGAATGACCCATGTGCAGCAGAGAAGAATGTGTATTCTGATGGTGGGTAGAATACTTGGTACACATCTCCTAGGTCCATTTGTTCACAAATTTGATTCAGTTATGTTATTTCTTTGCTGATTTTTTGTTTGGTTGATCTGTCTCTTTGTGACAATGGTATGTTAAGATCCCCCATTATAACTGTATTATTGTTTATTTGGTTTTTCATGTCTATTAAGAATTGTCTTACATAGTTGGATGCTCCCATATTTGGTGCATATATATTTATGGTCATAATCTCTTCCTCTTCAAGTTTTCCCCTAACAAGTATGTAGTGACCTTCTTTGTCTCTTGATTATTCTTGATTTGAAGTTCACATTGTCTGCAAACAAAATAGCTACCCCTGCTTTTTTCTGGGTTCCTGTTGCATGGAATATTGTTTTCCATCCTTTGATTTTTAGTCTGTGAATTTCCTTTTGAGTTAAATGTGTTTCTTGTATGCAGCTCATCGTTGGATTTTGCTTTTGTTAACCCCACTCTGCCAGTCTTTCTTTTTATTGGTGAGTTGAGACCATTTACTTTGATTGATAAAACTGGTATGTATTGAGTTTTCACTGTCATATTGTCTTTCTGTTGTTGGTTTTCTAGTTTTTTTTCGTTTAATTGTTTGCCATGCTTAGTGGTTTCCTTTTGCTGATGTTCTTCGGATTGTGGGTTTCTTTGTCTCTTTCTAGAGTGTCTTTTAGTATTCTTTGTAGTGTTGGTTTGGTGGCCATGAATTTCTTCAGTTGTTCTTTGTTGTGGAAGTATCTTATTTCTCCATTGACTTTTAAAGATAGTTTTGCAGGATACATCAATCTGGGTTGAAAGTTGTTTTCTTTCAGGGTTTGAAATACTTCACTCCAAGCTCTTCTTAATTTGAAGGTTTGTGTTGAGAAGTCTGCCATGATTCTGATAGGCTTTCCTTCGTAGGTGATCTGTTTCTTTTCCCTGACAGCTTTTAGTATTCTGTTCTTGTGCTGAATTTCTGATACCCTAATTATTGTATGTGTAGGTGAAGATTTATTTTGGTTATGGTTAATTGAGTTTCTATATGCCTCACTTATCAGTATATAAGATGCTTTTCCCATGTGTGGAAAATTTTCTGCTATTATTTCTGCAGATAGTCTTTGCAGGTCATTCATACTGACCCCTGCTTTTTCATTGACACCTATCAATTTTATATTGTTTCTCTTCGCATCATCTCGCAGCTGTTGAATTGTTGTTTCCTGGTTCCTTGTTATTTTTAAGAGATCTTTTCTTTCGTGATCGTGAGCTTCCATGCTATCTTCAAGGTCTGAGAGTCTATCTTCAGCTTCATTCAAGTGGTTTTGCCAACTTTCAATGGAATTTTTAATTTCCTGAATATCCCTTTGGCTCTGTTTCATGCATTCTAATCCTGTCTTATATTGTTCATTCAAAGTTTCCATCATTTTACTGGTTGTGGTGGTGCACACCTTTAATCCCAGCACTCGGGAGGCTGAGGTAGGTGGAGCATTGTGAATTGGAGGCCGGCTTGGGCTACAACGTGAGTGCAAGGCCGGCCTGAGCTAAATAGTGCGATTCTGCCTCAAAAAACTAGGGCTGGGAGTTTGGCTCAGTATCTGAAGCACCTGTCTGGCAAGCGTGAGGCTGTGAGTTCAATCCCTGGTGCCGCAAAACAGCAAAACAAAACACAAAGTTTCCATCATTTTCTTATGTTTTTCTATTTTTTTTTTATCTTGACCTTTTTTAGATACACACAGCATTTCTTTCATAATGTTTGTGACTTCATTTTTTACCTGAGAGATTCTTTCTAATCTGATTTCCTCTGTAGATTCATAGAGTTGTTTCTTTGCATCAGTTGCTATCTTTTCAGAAAGTTAAGTTGTATGAGTCCCAGTGTCTTCCATTTCAGTGTCTCTTGGGTTTGTTCTCAGCGGGCTGGGGGACTGAGACTGCCTCTTACTCTTTGGTTTTGTCATTTTCCTCTGGGACCTGTGTGGCTGGCCAAGCAGCCTCCCAATGGATTGCACTGGAATGTTGTGCTAGGTAGAGCTTCAATCCTCCAATATCCTCATGGCTAGCAGGGGTGTACCCCCAAACTATGGTGCCAGAGCCTTGTGCTCTGTGGCCTGTGACACTGGCTGTATGTTCCCCTGGTGTACTTTATTGGGTTTCTCTGGGATGCTGGGCTGGGCAGAGCTTGTATCCTCCCTGCAGGTAGCAGGGGCCCACCCCTGGAGCGTGTCGCTGGGACCTAGAACCTGGCTGAGTGGAGTTCAGCAACCGAGGTGGCTAGCAGAGACACACACCCAGGGTGTGGTGCTGGGGCCTTTTGCCTGGCTGGGTAGAGTTCAGAGCCTCCAGGACCCAGGTGGCTAGGTGGAGTGCACCCTGGAGTGTGGCATCACTGGGACCTTGCGTCTGGTTGTGAGTTCAGAGCCTCTAGAGCATGGGGCTAGCCAGAGCGTGCCCCCCAGTGCATGGTGCCAGGGCCTTGCTCCTGGCTGGGCAGAGTTTGGAACCTCCAGGACCTGCCACGTGGCTAGCTGGGCTACACCCCTGAACTGTGGAGCTGGGGCCTTGTGCTCTGATGAGTGGAGCTCAGATTCTCCAAGACCCTGCAGCTATGCTGGCCACTCCCTGATGAGTGACTCTGGGACTCTGGGCTGCACTGGGCTCAGTACCTCTGTGTCCTTTGAGTCTGGCTAGGCATTCCTCTGATGGATTGTGCTGGGATGCTGGGCTGGGCAGAGCCTGGATCCTCTGTGCAGCTAGAGAGGATGCACTCCCAGAGTGTGGCACTGGGGTCTTACACCTGGCTGGGTGGAATTCAAAACCTCCAGGATCCATGCAGCTAGGTGGAGTGTGCCCTCAGAGTGTAGCACCACTGGGACCTTGCCTCTGGCTGTGAGGAGTTTAGAGCCTCTGGAGCACGGGGCTAGCCAGAGTACACCCCCAGTGTATGTGTCTGCCATTTTAATGGCATTTCTAGTGAGCATATTGGCTAGGTGGGTTGGGGAAACAAAAGAAAAATTAAATTACTATATATTGAATTTATCATGACATTAAAAACATTAATATCTAATTTATAAGAAATTAGATTGGATATGGGAGGAAAATGATTTACACTTTTCTCTAGTGCCATTATTGCTTTGTTAAACTTCTAAAGTTACATTTAAGAAATCTATATCATGTAAAAATAAACAAACTGCTTCCACCTAGCAAAATTCAGGAACTAAGGGTTCTTAAATTAATAGTTTTTCATATAGACCATGTATAATTTGGTTTCTGGTTATTTGAGAAAATCGGTTATATAAATTATTTTATCCAGAAGATAAAAATTTTTTAGGCTTTTTTTTTTTCTTTGTTGGAAAGAATAGTTTGAAATCTTAACCTGTTAGGGACATAATCATCAAAATGTCCTTTGTAGTCACAGAAATAGGTGACAATTTTTTAGAAGTTTTATCAAAATTATTTTTGTTAAAAGTCTGTGTGACTATTTTAAGAAACTAACAGATACTTCTCAAATGACCAATAAGTATATGCATATCTTAGCCATTAGGGAAATGGAAAGCAAAACTACATTGAGATTCCATTTTTGTTGTGGTTTATGTTCCTGTGGCCCTGCCAAGTCTCTTGTGATCATGGACATGACTGAGTCTGGTGTTTGTGATTGGTTTGTTGTCTGGCGCTGGGATTGATGGTGTGAGTGCGGCACCCCACCAGGGGTGGAGCCAACATACAGTGTAAGGGCAGGAGGAAGGTGTGTTTCCCTCTCTTGGGGTTTTTGCCAGGCTGTTTTGGGGCCTCCATGAATGGCTGCCCTGCCATGCCATGCTGCCAACTGAGTATGCATTGAAACCCTCAAGAACTGTAAGAAATAAAACTTTTCTTTCTTCATTTTGGGTGTCAGGTATTTTGGCTCAGCAACGAGAAAAAAGTAACTTAAGACAATTCTACCCTAGACAGAATGGCTATTATCAACAATATAAAGAATAATAAGTGCTGGTGATAATATGGGGAAAACAAACCTCCGACAGTGTTGGTGGGAATGTAGATTAGTTTAGCCACTATGGAAATTAGTATAGAGGTGTCTCAAAAAACTGAAGGTAGAACTACCATGTGACCTAGCTATTACTACTCCTTGGTGTATACCCAAAAAAAATTAAAGTTAGCATACTGTAGAGATACATACACATTTGTGTTTAT